>CM031243.1:493628653-493830048 GCA_018340775.1 Taxus wallichiana var. yunnanensis | reverse complement strand
ATCCATCAATCTTCAAAATATAGAATCAATTATAAAGAAGATTTATTTTTGTTATCCCATTTTTTATTTCATCAATAAAATTGGATAACCAATCAAAATTTTCATGAAGAACATGTTTGTATCCCATTCTTCATCCAAGGATTGCTTTAAAATCCCTTACTTGCTTTCGAATTGGTTATCAGGTTTCTATTATCCCAAGTTTTCCCCCTCCCAAATTAATTTGAATAACCATTTTTTTTTAAATGCACTCAACACGTTATATACAAAGTCAAGGACGTTTAAACGGCCATCGAATTCAACCTCTCCAAACCATTGGCAATTGGCATTTAAAAACCCGCATGAGGCTAAGGCTAAAGAGTTAGTGGGTTATATTAAAAAGCTCGCCTAACGCTCATTTGGCCGTCAATTTTAACAATCACCATCAAGTAGCAAGCCATGTGGTAGGATTTTGACTCTTCTCAAAGGTTTCGGCTTTGTGGACCTCAAGCCCACTAATAAATCAAGCTCAATTGCATTTTGGGTCCGTGAAGGGGTAGACAAAGTTAGCAAGGTTAAATAAAATATGACAGGGTTAGGGGATGACAGGTGGCTCAATTTCAACGATCAAAGTGGGACACATGTCATTATTCCAAAGAACTTCAAGGCATTTGTATTTCATAGACCTCAAGTCTGTGGAATGAACTGAGTTCAATAAAGCATCGGGCCCGGGAGATTGGCAGGTCAACAAGGATACACGATTGCTTTCCTATAGAGCCAAAAGTTTTAAGTCCACCCTAGTTTGAAGTTGCATGTGGGGGTGTAACCAATATAAGGTGAACACGTGTCATACGTGGAGCTTTCCTATTGTCTCATATTTCACAAATGGTCGTAAGGGAGCTATCAATTTTTGACATTGCGGGAGCATGGAGCTTTCTCATTGGCTCACGTTTTGCGGTTGTCAATCAAGATAAAAGAGAAATCGACATGAGACATACGTGGAACCTTCGCTAGTTCACTCTCGGCGGGGTCGATATGGTATAGCAAGACTAACATTGTGAGGTGTGTGGAGCTTCCCTATTGGTTTATGTTTCACAACGATCAGAAAGGGATATCGAAAGACTAACACTGCAAGGAACGTGGAGCTTTTCTATTGGCTCACGTCTCACAGTTGTTAGTTAAGAGTAAAAGAAAGTTTGACACTGTGAGGAGCGTGGAATGTTCTCATTGGTTTGTACTTTGCACCCTGACAAGGTTTTTATAAAAGAAAGTGTATTGCGAAGGTGCATGGAGCTTTTTCATTGGTTTATGCTTCACAATGCTTAATAGAGGTTTCATAAGACCTAATCCCTAAACCAACGAAAGGCCAACATGTGGTAAAGTCAAAAAAAGTTACACGTGGTGGAGGTAATCTCTAAGGCCAATCATAGGTTGCCACGTGTCATTCTCTTGTTCATCCTAGCATTTCAATATTCAAATGACCATAACTTTCACTCCAGAGCTCCAAATCATGCAAAATTGGTCTTGTTGGAAAGGTATCCTTGATCCCTTTAACTTGGCATCATGAGATTTAAGAGTGTGTGACATTTAGTGTGGGAAAATGGAAAAATATGGTTTGGGCATTAATGTGTAGTTACAGACGGCTCAACCACCCGAATTGATGGAGTATGAGGCTCTTACCTTCTCCTATAAGCAAAAGGACATTTAAGAATGGGTTAGCAGGTTCCCATGATGTTTTTCAGATATTAATGGATGATTAATGGCAATCGGGGGGGCTTAGAAGCCGTGTTGCGGGAAAAAGATGGTGATTTTTTATTAATGGCGAGATCAAATCTTACATTTTTTCTTCTCTTTTCCCTCTTCCTCTCTCTCTGATTCTCTATATATTGTAAATTGTTGCTTTCTTTCAAAGGGTTGGAGATTCTTTGTAGGAATTGGATCTAGAGTCGATGAGATAGAAAAACTTTGTGTTTTCTATTTCACCATTGAAGAATATTAAAGATATTTGTTACAAAATTTGTGTTGTGGATGTATCTTTTTCATTTGAGGTATTGTTCTTAAGTTCAATGCACTAAATGGTTCTTTGTTTTCATATCTAGTTTATTGAATCTGTAGCCAATTATTACTATCTATTCACATGTGATTATATTTTGATTTGTGTTTGCTTAAGTGAAAGCATGTTCCTTCTCATTCTCTTCTTATTCTTCTTAAATTCCTCATGTATTTCTTCTTCTTCTCTCTCTACACGCCTTCCTTTCTAACAAGAACCAATCTATTGGGATGAGATCCCAACCCCGAATGGTTATATTAGTGTAGATATTGTAAATATTATTTGGCGTGCATTAGATTAGTAATAAACATGGTGCCTCCCTTTTATTTGAGGAGGGACTTTGTCTCGCATGTTGTGGTTAAACCTCATATTTTGTCTTTGACAAAATATCCAACCAACAATTTTTGGCGACTCCATTGGGGAATATGGACAAGAAAGACTAGTTCACCATATTATTGGCAACTTTGTATTTGCCTTTTTCTATTTTTTCTTTCCGTAGTCAAGTCCGGCAAGAAGGGTATACACTTGAGCTAGCTTAAGCCAAAGGTGAAGTTGACCCTTTATTTAATTTGTTGCAATAATATAATTTTAATCTCACACCGGAAAGGTGTTCCTTTTGACGTGTTAGTAGTTCTTCACCTATGTGTAGGAATCATGCTACACAGGATTTAAACACATTTGCTACATGTAGAGCATCGTTTTTGAGTTGTACTCACATTCTTACGCAAACAACCTTCATGGTTGCACAAAACCACAAGCTTTGGTTCCTTGGGGTCCAACTATTAGTCCTCTTGCATTGGCTCAACCGCTACATGATTTTCCACATGGATCACGTAAGAACTTCCCAAAATTCAATGGTGATGGGAAGAAACACACGAAAAACACATAGTTGCATTTTTCATAGCTTATGGAGTTCTAGGAGTGGCTCATAAAGATGTATATGTTCGATTGTTCATTGAGACACTTCAAGGTACTTCCGTTGAATGGTTTTATCATCTCTCGCCTACATGCATCACCAAATGGGCCACTATGAGAACATAGTTTGAAGCCAAATTCAAACCCATAGAAGATTCACATGCCTTGTTAGCACAACTCACCCAAATGAAGAAAGAGTCACATGATCTTATGTGTGATTTTATGGCCAAGTTCAATAAGTTGATCCATAAAATCCCAACACGTGCAGTTCCCACTCTTAAAAATAAAAAGTGCTTCTTTGTCAATGCACAACTTCTTGAGGTGGGTTTCTTGCTAAAAGATCCAAAATTCCTGACTTGCCACCACACATCAAACACCATAGAAATTGAAGATGATCTTATCATGGTTGGTAAGATCAGAAGAGACTCTTCCAAGGCTAAGAATCTAAGTACCTCTCAAGGTACCATTGATCCCATGATCCAAAGAATGCCAATGATTTATTGAATCTAAAGAAGTAGATGTCTTAGCATGCATCAACCACTCCTTATAGGGATATCCCTAGGAGGAACTTTAACAATAACAATGGTGCTCCTACAAGAGATAGGAATCGTTTACGACCACACAACCTAGATTGGCCATTGAAGCTCCTCTTGTTAATGTAGTTGTTGAGGTGATTGAGGAAGAAGATGAAGAAGTAAATGATGAGGCTAATGATTCCTTTAAAGCTTATGGTTATGTTGATAAGTTAGCTAGGATGACTTCAACTTCAACGTCGAGTCTCTAGAATACGAAGAAGATGATTTTTATGTTAGTGGTCAATATTTTTTTGTTTTCACTCATTCTCATAATCTAAGGAAATAAGTAGAGAAACCTAATGTGATTGAAGATTCAGTAATTATTTCCAAAATGGGAAATCCTTTACCTATTCAATCAAAAGAGAAACCTACTGCCAAGAAATTTTCCACTATTTCTAATCCTCCTCCTTCTCCTATTCCCAAGACCATTCCTTCTAATGCACAAACAAGTATTGAAAGGTCTACACCTTTAATCATTCCCTCTTACACCATTTTATATCATTGATCATGCTAAAATAACAAAAATTCAAATGTCTAAAGCGAATATCTACACCCAATCGAAGCAGCTTTAAAAGCTTTCCAAATTCATTAGAAGCAAAGATATCATACCACCTAATGCTTCATCAAAAGGAATCCTCCCCAATCTTGTATTCTCTATCTCAAAATAATATGGCTTCAACCTCCTCTTCTGGGAAGATTGAACCATTTTATTTTTCCTTACTCATCAATGGTTTCAAACTCAATAATTGCATTATTGATTATGGGGCTTCAGATAATGTTATGCTTGCAAAGGTAGCTCATGCTTTAGGACTCACTCTTACAAAACCATTTGGACACTACTACTCCATGGAAACCAAGCAAGTCCCATTGATTGGTCAAATCAAAGATGCACAATTCACATTTTTCGCATTTCCAGAGAAGAGGGTCAAGATGACTATTTTGGTTGTCAATATTCCAACAACTTATGGTATCTTACTTGGGAGAGGTTTTTACAAGGATATAGGTGGATAAATTCATATGGATTGGACAAAGGCAAGAATATCAATCAATAGAACCATGCATGTTCTTAAACCTGAACCCCGAGAGAAATATTTGGTCACAAGATCCGATGACCCGAAGGCTCAAATTCTTTTTGAAGATGTTGGCCTAGGAAATTATTTCATGACTTCAAATCATGATTTTGCTTCTACTTCATTCATGAAAGTAGATACAAATGCAATATGGACTTTAGAATTCGATGGTAGTTGCTCGACTTTTGGGTCCAGTGCTGGTGTAGTGCTAATTTCTCCCGAATTTGAAATCTTTCCTTTTTCATTCAAATTACAATTTGACAATACTAATAACACTACCAAATATGAAGCACTATTGTTAGGACTAAGAATGGCTAAAGAAAAAGGAATTAGAAATCTCAAAGCACAAGGGGATGTAGAGCTCATTGTAAATCAAGTTAGGAACATCTATTAGGTGAAGAATGATCGGTTGAGGCATTATAGAAACAAAGTTTGGGACTATATTGAAGATTTTGATGCCTTTTCAACTAAGGCAAAGTGCTTGCACAGAGATCATAATGACAAGGAAGATTCCCTTACATTGTATGTTTTGTTGATCCTCCTCATCCCGAGTTCAAGAAAGATAAATATACCATTGAGGTAGTCTATCGGCCCAATGTTCCTTATAATTCTTCACATTGGCAAGTCTTCAATGATGATCAACAGCTTTTAACTTTTTTAGAAAAGTCTGATAATTTTAGCAAGCTCTACTTTAAAGGTTCTGAATCAGCTTTTTGTGAATCCATTTTTGATTCACAACAAGATATCAATGGAGAAGTTCTCCAACTGAAGGGAAACAAAATCCCCAAAGGCTTGGTGTCTTTAGAAGGATTGTTCACCAACATGATCACTTCATTCAAAAGAAGCAATAGTCTGAAGCTAATTCTTCCACCGAGACTAAACAGTTAATCTTGGATCTCCGAGTAGCCGAGAATTGTAAACATTGGAAAATGTTGCTCCCCTAAGGAGAAGAGAATTTTTTGGCATTGTTAAAAAGCACATGGATGTCTTGGTATGGTCTTATACAGATTTGAAATCTTTCAAACCAAAAGATGTGCAACATAATATCCCTCTCAAGACATGGACACTCACCATATAGACAAAAGCAACATCATTATAACCCCAAGATTTATGGCACCATTCTTATAGAAATTCAAATATGTTGGATGTAAGGATTATTTTTCCCATTCATCATTCCACATGGGTAGTCAACATTGTTCACGTACGCAAGAAGAATGGAGAAATTTGTATCTACGTTGATTTTTGAAATCTCAATCAATCTTCGTTGAAATACAATTACCCTCTACCTATTATGGATCAAGTGCTACAAATAGTGACAAGATCAGAATTGTTTCTATGCTAGATGGATTTTCAGGATACAATCAAGTTGAGGTTTCTGCAGAAGATTAACATAAAACAACATTCACCACCCCATGGGGTACATTTGCTTACCGAAGGATGCCATTTGGGTTGATTAATGTTGGAGCTACCTTCTAAAGGGCTATGGATCTAGCATTCAGAGGCTTGATGGGAAAAATCATTATGGTTTATCTGGATGACCTTACGGTCTTTTCCAAGAATAGGCATGACCATTGTGATCATCTGGAGCAAGTTCTAATAAGGTGTCAACAACACAGATTTCTTTGAATCCCAAGAAATCAATGTTTGGAGTGACTAAAGGAAAATTACTTGGGACATATCGTGACAAAAGAAGGAACTAAGATTGATTGTGAATGGGTTAAATTCATACAAAGTCTCACCCTTCCTACAAGTAAAACAAGTGTGCATTCATTCTTTGGGAAGGTTAATTTCTTAAGATGGTTTGTTCCATATTTCGCTTACAAGATCTGAAACTATCGATATGATGAAAGATAAAGTTCCATTTTGATGGAAAGCTGGTGGAAAACTTGCCTTTAATGAAATTAAGGAATCCAAAGCTCATTCTCCTATCCTAGTGGTCCTATATTTTCAAAAATATTTCATCATGTATAGCTATGCCTCAACTCATACAATGTTTGTTATACTAATGCAAAATAATGTTGAAGGAGTTGAATCTCCAATTTCTTTTATGAGTTTCCCTTTGAAGGATCATGAGCTCAAGATGTCCCATATTGAAAAGCATGCCTATGCCATGGTTCGAGCATAAAAAACATTTCAGGTATTACATCATGAATTCTCATATGGTGGTTCTTGTCTATGATACAACAATAAAGTCTATCCTCACTCAACAAGAATTAGGTAGTCAATGAGGTAATTGGATTTCCAAGGTGCAGGAGTATGATTTAGAAATAAAACCTACAAATCTTGTGCGTGGAAGATTTTTGTGTCAATTAATCGCTAAAAACAACTCTGAAGAAGAAGCTTTCACAGCCAAGGAAAATCGTGAAAAAGTGCCCAGGGTACTTTTTGTGAGTACAACGGATGAGTGGTATTCATATATTGATTTATTTTTGACATGTGGAGAATACCTTGGACATTTGAACTCTAAAGAGAAGAAAATGGTCAAGATAAGATCAGCCAAGTATGTGCCCTAGGATAATGGCTTGTAAAAAAGAGGAATTGGATTATTCCTTCGTTGCGTGGATAAGATTCAACAAGGTAAGCTTATGGAAGCATTTCATAACTTAGCATGTGGGGGACATTTCTCATCATCTGTTACAGACTCACAAGATCCTACGAGCAAGATACTATTGGCCCACTCTCTTTCAAGATGCATCCATGTGGGTAGTAAAGTGTGAAGCTTGCCAGCAGTTTGTTGGTCATCCAAAATTGACAACACTTCCCCTAAGGCCAGTGGTAATTGTAGAACCCTTTCAATAGTGGGAATTGATTTTATCAGAGCATTGAATCCTCCTTCTAGTGTTGGGCATAGTTATGTTTTGATTACGACTGACTATTTCACAAAGCGGGTCAAAGCCATCCCAGTAAAACATGTTACCTTTGAAGTTGTCTGTAGCTTCATTAAAGAGAATATAATAGTCAAGTTTGGTGTTACTATCAACACTAAAATTTTCCTCCATAATTTCTATTTCATTAATGTATGTATTAGGAATAGGATGTTGTTAAGTATAATTAGTAGTAGCGTCTGATAGAAGATAACGGTGCCGTCGATGCAGTGCCGCCAATAATGTGGAGTACGGTAGCATCCAAAGTACAATAGGAATGTTGTAAAAGTAAATATTTGTCGTAAGTGGTCCGGTAATGTTAAAATGTCAAAGTTTGGGTAATTAGAAGTAGGGTCTACATGATTAGGAATTAGAAATATTATATTGGTAATAAGGACAAGGAGTGAGGTCATAAATATTTTGTGTATTTTATTTGTAAAAAGTCTAAAATGTGGAACCCATGTAAAATGATAAGGTTTATCTTATCTTAAAAGATAAGCTTACATGTATAGATAAGAGTTAAGGTATGGAATATGATTCGTCAGAGTGGATTTCTTATCCTATCTTAGAGATAAGATGGATAAGCCTGGAAGTTCTATAAATAGAGAGGCTACCCCCCTCATTTAGCATAGAAAGAAGTAGTGAGAAATATTGTATGAAGTGTGTAAAGGAAGCCATCAATTTAAAGGTGTGTTGAAGAAGTCATTAAGAGGTGTAATTGTAAAGTTTCTCCCATAGTATTGGTGGAAGGAAAGTGAAGTCAATAACACTTGAAGTACCTCATGGGTGAGATTGTAACAATTTCATGTTAATATTATAATTTACTTTGATATTTTAGATTTGTCATCATTCCGTCTTATCATAGTCGATGGTATTCTTGTGTTATGTTTGTTGTTTTGTTTCCAGATCACATCCACGAAACTAAAGGTTGTGCATTAGTAAATAATCATAGCACGAGGAGTTCCCGGTGAAGAATTATCATAGTGCTGGATTGGTGATGACATTTTGGTTCCGTTGCCGGGACAATTCCTCATTAGTGGATTTTCTGGAGAGATATTCCCACTTAGTCAAAAATCAATTGGAGGGTAACCTTGTTTTTACTGTGCATAGTAGTTACCATGGTAAAGTCATTTTTGCCATGAATAGTAGTTACCATGGTAAAGTCATTTTTGCCATGAATAGTAGTTACCATGGTAAAGTTATTTTTGCTGGGAATAGTATTTACCGCAGTAAAGTCACTTTTTACCATGACTAGTATTTACCGCAATAACTTCACTTTTACCGTGAATAGTGTTTACCACAAGAAAGTCGGTTTTACCGCGATAAAGTCAAGTTTTACCATAGTTTAGTCAAGTTTTACCATAGTTTACCGTGGTCATTTCTATTTTACTTGTAGAAAGGTGTAAAGTCACTTTCTAATATAATGATTCCAATTATTTGTGCACATAAGTCTTGTTGATTGTACTTGTGGGTTGGTATTTCACGGTGGTTACTTTTGAAAATGGGAAAGATTCTGTTTTTTTAGCTCAATCTAATGAAGATGCTTCTTCTTTCATTCAAGAGTTTAAACGATCTTGTATTTGTAATGGCCTTATAAGAAGGGAACAATGGACTGAATTTTTCTTACCTTTTGGATGGTTCAAGACTTAGGTGGTTTGAAACACTAGGTGATAATGTGAAAAAATCATGGGATTTATTAACTCGAAAGTTTTCTTGAAGAATTTGGTGAACAATGAAATATGCAGATCTCATGATCGAGATCACAAAGCTATCCCAAGGAGAGAAGGAGAAGATAAGGGATTATCATGCTCGTGTTCTGAGCTAAGGAGGAAGCTCGATGCCCAGATCCTAAGGAAGGATTAGCAGAGATGGGTTGATGAATGGCGTGGATAATCTCCTCTGTAAGCACTTCATTCTTGGGATGAAGCCGAGATCGACAACGAGTGAAGTATGACCGCCAGCCTACCATTGAACAAGCAAAGGAGATTGCAAGAAGACAAGAAGAAAGCATGGAAGAGGAGCCCAAAGAAATTGTTGCTAAAGTAGAGCCTACACCAACACCTTTGGTCCAGAATCCACAACCACTCCCGGTGAGCACAAATATTTCTCCTAGTACATCTACTGAGTATGAAGATCTGCTCAAAAGATGGGTCAGTTAACTATTAATCTTCTTCAAGGAAAAGAATTTAGTTCTCAGGGAGGAGATAGAGGTCCAAAAAGAAATATTTCTGAAGTTGTATGTTATGGTTATTATAAAAAGGGTCATTATAAGTATAATTGTCCAGATAGAGCTTCTACATCTGGTAAAGGAGATAATGATAAAGGAAAATCACCTGTGAATTCTTTTGATGTAGTAGATAAGAGCAAAAATAATGAAGTAGATGTGTTTGTAACAAAAAGAAAGAAAGAAAAAGATAATCAAGATGGAAATGATCCTAAGAAGATGAAAGAAGAAACTAGTAAGAAACATAGGAGAAAAAAGTTGGGTGTGAATGATTTTCTCGATTTTACAGGGCAAGGACCATACTCCATCTTGGAAGATCTCATCAAAAGGCTCCGCAAATATTACATATGGTTAACTCTTGGCTATGTCTTCGAAGAGAGGCGGGAGGCTGCGAAGTGGACTCAATGCTCGACGAAGAAAGGAGGTTGAGGTCCCTGTTTTGGAGGCGCAGGCGATCCCATGCTCCACAAGCCGAGGTATTATGTAATGGTATTTCAATTCATGATGTCTTAGTTGGTGGAGGTGTTTGCATGAGCTTAATATAATGACCAAGTCTCAGTAATGAATATGTTGGGTTTAAAATTGATCGCCCTTCAACACTTATGTTAAGGTCATTAAATAAAGGAAAAACTAAACCAAAAGGTGTAGTTTCAAATGTGGCAATATCTCATTATGGGTGTTGTATGTGTGGTATACTTTCGGGTGATGAAAAATGGTACTGCTGCGTACCCAATGTTCAGGGAAGACCATGGCTAAGAAGAGTTCATGCAAGAAACTACTTGGAATGAAGGTTTCATGACACTTGGACGTGGTAGAGAGGGTGAAGATAAACGTGATCCTCGACATCATAAAGCAAAACCTATGGATTCAAGTGATGAAACTGATGATTGGACATCCTCTGATTACTCTAGTACCAGTGAAGTGGACACCGAAGATGAAGAAAGTGAGGTTGATGTTTCGGTCATGGATATCCTTCTAGTCACACCAACTCATGACCCCATAAAATTATCTGAAGAAGAAGTTGATGATCGTCTCCAACAAATAAAGATTGGTGATGCTGTGATGGAGAGTGAGAAGGAATCCTACCTCCAGCTCTTTCGAAGGTACATACACCTATTCACTTTTGATTACAAGGAACTCCATCAAGTAAGTTGGGTAGAACATTCTATTGAGCTGGTAGATGGTGCTAAGCCCATAAAGCAAATGCCATATAGAATGAATCCTAATTTTTCCAAGACTGTAAAAGAAGAAATAGATAAGTTGCTTGATGCAGGATTCATATTTGCTGTGGAGAATTTAGAATGGGTTTCTCCCATTGTGATCTCAATAAAAAGAATGGGAAGCTACGCATTTGTGTTGATTACAGGAAGCTCAATAAAGCAACAAAGAAGGATCATTACCCTCTTCCATTTTCGATCGGATCTTGGACAAAGTAGGCGGCCAAGAGTGCTATAGTTTCTTGATGGATATAATGGCTACAACCAAGTTCGTATAGTAGAGAAAGATCACCAAGACCACGTTCACCACTCCTTGGGAACATTTGCTTATAGAGTTATGCCTTTTGGGTTGTGTAATGCTCCAAAGAATATTCCAACGTTTGATGAATAGGGTGTTCGAACCCTACATTGGGACCTTCATCGAGTATTTCGGATGATTTTTGCATCTATGGGAGCAAGTTGGACCACTGCACTGAGATGGAGACAACATTTCAAAGGTTAGATGAAGCCTCACTAAACCCTACAAAGTGTGTCTTTGGATGTTCTAAAGGCGTTTTGTTAGGGCATGTTGTATCTAGAGATGGTGTTGGTAATGATCCTGATAAAGTTTCAAAAATCAAAGAGTTACCATTTCCTATGAATAGAAGAAATAAGGCGCATGAAGCTTTTAGACAACTCGAAGGAAGCCTTGGTGTCTTCACTGTTTTAAAGAATCCAGATTGGAGAAAGCCATTCATTGTGTACACTCGATGCCTCGAGATGCAAAGACTAGGAAGTACTTTGAGCCAAAAGGATGAAAATGGGAATGAACATCCAATTTACTTTGGGAGTAGACAAATGAGTAGTCTTTGAGGTAAATTATACTATAACTAAAAGAGGCTCATTTATCATTTTTGTTGTAAAGAAGTTTAGAAATTACTTGCTAGGGCAAAAATTTATAGTTGAATGATCAAGGAAGCCACTTCATTAATGAGGTAGTAGAAGCCCTAGTCAATAAATTTTCTATTAAGCACGGGAAGGCAACAACATACAAGCCAAGTACAATGGGCGACAGTGGAACGAACAAATTTTGTGTTGTGTCAAATTCTAGCAAAGATGCGGCCTTGCAGTACATAAGTGGGATAAAAGGATTCATGCAATTGTGGGCATATAGGGCAACATCAAAGTCAAAGCAACAGGATACTCCCCATTTCAAAGTTGGCCTATGGCATTGATCCAGCTTCTTCCTATTGAGTTTGATATTCCCACCGTGAGAGAGTTATGAAAAATGAAAGGATGGATGAAAGTGATTCAAGAAAAGAAAGGTTGGTACATCTTCATTTCTAGAGGAAATGAGGGAAATAGCAAAGGATACAAGCCATAAGAAGAAAATGAAGCGAAAGGAATACTTTGATCAAAAGATCTGTTGGTCTCCATTTCATGTGAATGACTTGGTTCTAGTATATGATTCCGTAGATACAAAAAAAAAGAAGACAAAGAAAATTTCTTCCAAAATGGATGGGGCCCTACAAAATAAAGCGGTATACATGAAAATGGTACGTACTGACTGGAGGAGGATTGGATGGCACTCCCATCACGAAATGGGTCAACCACGACAAGTTGAAGATTTTCCAAGCACTGAGAATAGTCTACTCAGAGGACGGAGTAGAAGGCTAGAAGGGGGAAGATGTCAACACTAAAATTTTCCTCCATAATTTCTATTTCATTAATGTATGTATTAGGAGTAGGATGTTGTTAAGTATAATTAGTAGTAGCATCGATAAAGATAACGGCGCCATCGGATGGTGCCGCCAATAATGTGGAGTACGGTAATGATCAAAGTACAATAGGAATGTTGTAAAAAGTAAATATTTGTCGTAAGTGCTCCGGTAATGTTAAAATGTCAAAGTTTGGGTAATTAGAGAAGTAGGGTCTACATGATTAGGAATTAGAAATATTATATTGGTAATAAGGACAAGGAGTGAGGTCATAAATATTTTGTGTATTTTATTTGTAAAAAGTCTAAAAATGTGGAACCCATGTAAAATGATAAGGTTTATCTTATCTTAAAAGATAAGCTTACATATACAGATAAGAGTTAAGGTATGGAATATGATTCGTCAGAGTGGATTTCTTATCCTATCTTAGAGATAAGATGGATAAGCCTGGAAGTTCTATAAATAGAGAGGCCACCCCCCTCATTTAGCATAGAAAGAAGTAGTGAGAAATATTGTATGAAGTGTGTAAAGGAAGCCATCAGTTTAAAGGTGTGTTGAAGAAGTCATTAAGAGGTGTAATTGTAAATTTTCTCCCATAGTATTGGTGGAAGGAAAGTGAAGTCAATAACACTTGAAGTACCTCATGGGTGAGATTGTAACAATTTCATGGTAATATTATAATTTACTTTGATATTTCAGATTTGTCATCATTCCGTCTTATCATAGTCGATGGTATTCTTGTGTTATGTTTGTTGTTTTGTTTCCGTGATTACATCCACCAAACTAAAGGTCATGCATTAGTAAATAATCATAAGACGAGGAGTTCCCGTGAAGAATTATCATAGTGCCGGATTGGTGATGACAGCTTCCTCATAAGATTATTGTTGATAATGCTTCCAATTTTTCTTCTTATGAACTCACTGAATTTTTCTATGGTTATGGGATTACTTTGGCTCACTCATCAAATTATTATCCTCAAGGAAATGGTCGATGGAATCAAGTAATAAGAACTTGGTAACTATAATTAAGAAGTTGGTTGATGAAAATCAACAAACCTAGCACAAGGAATTATATGATGCAATGGGTTGATCGTATTACTCCAAAGAGAGTTATTAGGATGTCACCTTTTCAAGTTTTGTATGGAGTTGATGCGAATATTCCTATCTCCTTGGAATTTTCAGCCTTGAGGTTGGCCAAATTGATTGAAGATGATACTTTCCAAGACTCCGTTGAAAAAAGAATCATGTACTTGACAAAGTTGGAGGAAAGTAGGTCCAAAGTGGTTGATTGGATCATGGAACATCAGGACAAGGTCAAGAAAGTGTTTGATAAAAAAGCTAAGTAGTGGGATATTTGGGTCGGGATCTCATTTTGTTATGGGATAAAAGAAGAGATTCGAAAGGAATGCATGTAAATTTTATTCCCTATGGAGAGGACCTTTCAAGATTCATCAGTTATGTAGAGAAAATATCTTTTATCTATCATATCTTGATGGAACTCAACTTCCAGTGCCTCACAACAGGTAGTATCTCAAACTTTTTTGTCAGCAATGAAAGTTCTTCTTACACTATATCATAGTTTGCTTTTTCTATTGTGTGTTTTGTTTCCTGCTTTAGTGTGTTTAATTTATATCCCTTTGCTTTGGTTTTGTTTTGTTTTTTCATGCCGGTTTTCTTCTCTTTTCAACTCTATGGCCCAATGGATTAACAATTCAAAAATCTAGATTTCCTCTTTCTTCAAAGTATCAAAGAAAGTCCTCATTCGAGCCAACTCGTTATCCCATTTTTGTTTCATCGATAAAATGGGATAACCAATCAAAAATTTCATGAAGAACATGTTTATGTCCCATTCTTCATCCAAGGATTGCTTTAAAATGCCTTACTTACTTTCTGAATTGGTTTTCGAGGTCTCTATTATCCCAATTTTTTCCCCCTTCCAGATTAATTTGAATAACTTTTTTTAAAATGTAGTCAACACTTTATATGCAGGTTGAGGACATTTAAATGGCCGTCAAATTCCATCTCTCCAAACCACTGCGGTAGTTGGCATTTAAAAACCGCACGAGGCTAAGGCTAAAGAGTTAGTGGGTTATATTTAAAAGGCCGCCTGACGTTTATTTGGCTATCAATTTTAATTATCAACATCAAGTAGAAGGCCGCGTGGTGGAATTCTGACTCTCCTCAAAGGTTTCAGGTTCCGCGGACCTGAAGCCCACGGAATAAATCAAGCTCAATTGCATTTTGGTCCACGACGGGGCAGAAAAAGTCAACAAGATCAAAGTAAACATGGTGGGCTTAGGGGATGACAGGTGGCTCAATTTCAACGATCAAAGTGGGACACATGTCGTTAATCTAGTCAACTTTAAGGCATTTGTATTTCACGGACCTCAATTCCATGGAATGAACCAAGTTCAATAAAGCGTCGGGTCCATAAGTTTGGTAGGTCAACAGGATACGTGGTTGTTTTCTTACGGAGCCAAAAAATTTAAGTCTACCCTAGTTTGAAGTTGCGATGCGAAGGCACAACCAATGTAAGGTGAGCATGTGCCATATGTGGAGCTTTCCTATTGTCTCATATTTCGCAATAGTCGAAGGGGCTATCAAAGTTTTGACATTGTGGGGAGCATGAAGATTTCTCATTGGCTCACATTTTGTTGTTGTCAAGTTAGATAAAAGAGAAATTTGACATAAGACATACATGGAACCTTCTTCGCTGGTTTGTGTTTTGTGGGGGTCGATATGGAATAACTTAAGACCGACATTGCGATATGCGTGGAGCTTTCCTATTGGTTTATGTTTCACAAGTGATCGAAAGGGTTATCAAAAGACCAACATTGTGAGGAACATGGAGCTTTTCTATTAGCTCACATTTCATAGTTGTCATACCTAAGAGTAAAAGGAAAGTCTAACACTATGAGGAGTGTGGAATGCTCTCGTTGGTTTGTACTTTTCACCTTGACATGGTTTATATAAAATAAATTGTATTAAAGGTGTGTGGAGATTTTTCATTAGTTTATGCTTTGCAACGCTTTAAAGGAGGTTTCATAAGACCTAATCCACGAACCAACAAAAGGCCAACACGTGGTAAAGTCAAAAAAAGTTACACATGGGTAGAGGCAATCTCCATGGCCAATCAAAGGTTGTCACATGTCACTCTCTTGTTCATCATGACAAGCAAATATTCAAATGGCCATAACTTTCACTCCAAAGCTCCAAATCAAACAAAATCAGTCTTGTTGGAAAGGTATCATTGAGCCCTTTATCTTGGCATCATGACATTCAAGGGTTTATGGCATTTAATATGGAAAAATAGAAAAATATGGTTCAAGCATTAATTTTTAGTTACAGACGGCTCAACCACCTAAATTGATGGAGTATGGGGCTCTTACCTTCTCCTAAAAGCAAAAGGAAATTTGGGAACATGCAACAAGGTGCCTATGATGTTTTTAGAGATTAATGGATGATTGATGGTAGTTGGGGCTGAGGAGCTATGTTGTAGGGAAAGACGGTGATTTTCATTAATGGCAAGATCAAATTTGATCTTTTTCTTCTCTTTTCCCTCTTCCCTCTCTCTCGAATTCTCTATATATTGTAAATTGTTGCTTATTTCAAAGGGTTGGAGATTCTTTGTAGGAATTGGATCTAGGAGTCAATGAGACAAAAAAATTATGTTTTATATTGTTATCTAATTTCACTACCCCAGTGAAATTTGATAACAAACAAGCTTATTGTGACGATTAATTGAAGGTGTAACTTGGTAAGAAGTGGTAAAATCCAGCATTATGGTCTTAAAACACTCTTTGACATTATTTCTTAGCTCCTTAAATTTGGAAAGTGTAGAAGTCTCCAAGAAGGTTAGAAGGACTCTTTAAACAAAAATTGTCTTGGGTGGTTGAAAACCGGGATCGAGTTGTCGGGTGAAATGAGTAATGCAATAAAGTGAGTTCTTAATCGAGTTTGTTATGATGAAGGTCGAGTTACCTTTTAGCTCCCGAACTCATGCGTTGGCGTTTGAGCTATCTCTACAAGGACCGAGTTCTCTTTTATTATCCACCGAGTCAGTTTGAGTAAGGCATGCCCAAACCCCTCGTATATCCCGCCAATTGTGTTTAAGAGACATTGAGCTACTTGGGAGAAAGGTATATCGAGCTATGCAAAAGCTTCACCGATCCATAAAATGCCTATCGAGTGTTTCAAGAGGAAGTGGATTGACATCGTTTCGTAAGGCGAGAATTGCATTTGTAAAGGAGACCAAGCTCTCTTCGTTACTCACCAAGTTACATTTAAAAGAGGCGAGCTCTTCTTGGGAAGCACCGAGCCCACCACAGTAGGAATACCAAGCTAGAACAAGAATGAATTGCTAACAATCTCTGAGTCACCTTTTAAATGTAGGCACATTGTAGTGGGATAGTTCATTGAAAAGGATCAAGTCAAGCATTATGGTGAGCTAATTTGACCTAGGCACTTGGTAAAGAAATTGTGCAAGTACCGAGCCAAATAAGGATAGGGGCCGAGTTATTTTTCTAAGGGGATCAAGTCCTAGTTTGACGATGGAGATGTAGGCATTGAGCTAGGCATCAACGAGTCTAACGTCACACTAAAATTGAGCTCGGAGTTACGTTGACAAAGTGGTCCACTTAGAAAAATGAGCCAAGTGAGCTCGATGAGGAAAGTCATGGCAAGCGGGCCCGTCTAAATAAGGTTAGAGTTGTGTAGGGTCTCCACATGGCCCCTTAGAGCAACTCCAAAGGGTCAAGAAATAGAGGAAACCATATAATTATGCGGGGCCTCCATGTGGATCTTGACACGGTAGAGGAACGACTCAAAGCATTTGAAACATGGCTTAGAACTTGAGGAGGTATGTGGTGTTCACCTCATGGAAACAATATATTACAATGGCTCGAAGGGAGAGGTGGTTTTAGTCGGTCTAATGATGATCCAAGTATTGGGTAGCGAGTTAGAGACGTGGAGGACATCTCGGTGCTCAATATGGTGAGTTAGCTAGTTAAGCACAAATAGAGCTCGTTCCATTAAGGTGAGTGGTGTCGCATGCCAAACGGGGTAAAAGTATGAGTCAGTAGTGCAATGTAGATAAGTTCCATTATGGATATAGGAGGACTCAACAATGTTCGGTGAAACAACTTAACTCGACCGACCGGCCGACACTTACAAAACATTAAAAGCACAAATCCCCAAAGTATAAATAATGATCCAATCAACTATGGCCCACCAAAATTTAATGAAAAATCATTCTAGAAGATATGCAAAACATTGAAAAGAGTGGGAAAATATTTTCAATGATGCATTTCAACAAACAAATTAATTGCACAATCCTGTGAAGAGGAAGAAATGCCCAACAAAACCCTAAAAACTTGCCCATGCTCAGAAGGCCATAACTTTTACATTTCTTAGTGGAATTGCACAAAATTAGTCTCGTTGAATCATGGTTCTAAGATCTACACTCAGTGAGTCAAAAAATCAAATATTAATGGAGTTTTGGAGGTGTATTTTGTAGAAAATGAACCTGTTTCAAAAGGGTAGTTGGATGGTGGGTGGAAGTGCAATTAATGGGCATGGATGGCCATTTTTCTACTACTGCAAGTTATGGGAAGTATGTAGAGGAGTTTATAAGTTACAATCATGCTTTTCACCCACTTTAGGTACTTTGAAATTAATGCAAAAGGAAATATCCGAGATTGCTTGTTCCCCCTTCTTATTCTCCTTCCTTTTCAGAAATTAGAATTTTCTCCCATTTGCGAGGAGGATGATTTGAGTAGCAAAACTCTACCCATTTTGTTTTGTGAAGCCAATGTATTACATGCCCTTGTAGTGGAATCCTTGCATGGTGATCTAGGCCTTTACTTTGTAATATCTTGAGTTGTGCATATTAATGAAGCAATAAATGTAAGTTTGTGGATGTATCTTCCCTTGTTGTGTTTATTTGCATTCTTCTTGCCTCTTCAATCTTATTGCAGGTGTATTGTGTCTACTCTATGATCTTGCAAGGATTCATTATTATTATGTGTGCATGGAAATATTGTTGTTAGATTGTGAAGAACTATTATCACCCTTTCTAATCTGTATTTTGCTTCCATTTTCACACATTGGGAAGTTGTTCTCACACCCTTATTTTGGTGCATCACCTCTGTAGTGTAGATTTATGTTAATTGTATGCTCTCTCTCTCTCTCTCTCTCTCTCTCTCTCTCCTTGGTCCCTTGGAAATTTTATGATAGAGATATTCAGTAGTTTACTTTTAGTAGAGTTAGTTTGCACTAGGAGTTGGAAGAGGAACCAACCTTCTCTGGAGGTTTATCTCAAGTAGCAAGTCTCACAACTTGGAGATAGTACCCATGTTACCCAATCACATTATGAGCTCAAGCACACATGCTTGTGCAAATCGGAGGGTGTTTTGATTTAGAGATAACACTTATGAAATGCTCGGTTAGACATCACGAAGTTAGGGTTTCATCTTTCAAAGGTGTTCCATTTCAAGTAAATCATGAGTTGAAGTGCGGACTCAAACATTTTCTAAACTTCATTTCAACAAGTAGGTGTTTTCTTGTTAGAATTTCAGCTTTTGGAAGTATATAAAACACATATGGAGACTCTATCTCGGTCAACAACCCATTCATTAAAAATTATAGACTTTTTCTCCATCCATTTTTTCATTCATCTTTCTTTCCATGTCTTTCCATCTTCTTCCATTCATGAAGTTGTGCAATCATGGCTTCATTCCCCATGTGGAATTCATATTTGTAGCAATAACCATACCAATGTAATCCATCTCCAAGCTTGCAAGATTTATTTGCAAGTTATTATCAACCACCTCTAGACCAATTCTATGATTACAATCAATCTGAGTATGCATACTCATAAGAACAAGATACAAATCGGTGTGAATATATGTATGAGTATGCAATGCAGCCTGCAACAACAGTATGAGGATACAAGAGGTCATATTATGCCCAGAGATGTTTATTTGCAAAGAAAATTTCAAGATCTAGAGCATAACATGGTGTTGATTAGAGCTAAGGAGATGAAAAGAGCAAAATTGAAATTGGTTTCAATGTTCCATATCCATGGACTAGCTCTTTTCCAAGTAAGTTAAATGTAATGAACCATTACACCAAAACCTCGAGGTGTTAGTGAAATCTACACATGAGGATCATAACATCCCACCACGCTTTCGTAGCCCGGACCTCGAGCTAGATTTGCGCCCATATAGCGGGACCCCGCCCTGCCCTATACGAGCCCCGGCGAACACTGCAATGCCGGCGTAGCTACCAGTGCCGGGACTCGAACTGGGTGGTCGCTCTGATACCAAATGTAACGAACCATTACACCAAAACCTTGAGGCGTTAGTGAAATCCGCACATGAGGATCATAACATTAAATCCCCAACAAAAACTTCAGTTCATAATTAAAGTATTGACTCAAGTTGGGGAATGGATTAAAATGAGGGAGGCTTGTAAACCTAATGTTATCCAAACATGTCAATGGGAAGCCATGCAATCACCATCCTATAGCTTCCCTAAGCCTCTCGCTCTTACAATCTCAGAATGAATGCCATCCAATTATTGCCCCATTTGTGGATTCACATTCTTCACCTTCTAATCTCCCATCCCATTCGAATTTTCTTCCCTTTTCCCTCCAAAGAAACCTTCCCCTCCACAACAAAAAGAAGTTCCACTTCTCCCACCTCCACAAACAATGCAAAGATTAATTGTGACCTAACCCACCCCTCCTCTTACAAGTTCATGCTAGGAAAATTAGAAAACCAACAGACAAGAGGAGAAGAATGAAGAGCCTAAGCAAGGAATATTTGGCAAGAAACTTGAAAGAGTGGGCTACCAAATTTAATATCAAGAAAATACCACTAATGGTTAAGCGTTTGGTAGAAGTTGAGGTCCAAAAATAAGAAGTGAAAGTTGAAGTTGAAAGCAACAACATGTAAATCCAACAGACCAAACCTTGTCCAATAAGATACTTGGCTTCATTGAAGTCAAGGGAGAAGCTAATACCGCTTATGCTTGCTTCCAAGCATGAGGGAGAGTCACAAAGTGCTAAGGATCAACAACAATACCTCTTGGAACCAATTGAACAAAAACTAGAAGAAGTATATGTCTTGTTCATTGTTGATACCTGATGAAGGAGGAAGTGGGAAGTCAATTTATAGCCAACCTTCCACTCCTAATCTCAGTTGTACTCAATGCCAAATCATTTGCACGACCGCCAATTATAAGGAAGGGCAATTATTTCTCATCATCGCGATAAGTTTTGTTTGAAGTTGTTCATCTCTTCAATTAGTGTAGGGTAGGAATAGGTTTATTTTCAACGTAAGAAGTGTTTGTGCACACTTTGCATGTCTTACTTGATGCATGCATGATTCATTTGTTTGTATATAGATTTTGTTTGTGTTACTCTAGGCAATACAATGCATCATCTCCTGGTCATTCTGTAAAGAAGAAGGATCTTAGTTGCATGTAACGATTAACAGCTGATAAAAATTTAAATCAAAACAAATGCAGAGCAACCAACATCGATTAAGGAGGAAAATGTGGATGATTCTCTCTAAGAGCAGTTGAATAAGCCTATATGCCATGCAGCAAGCAATCACAGATCGACTAGTGGCCCAAGTCAAAAATCAGCTCCAACCTTCAGCAAAGATCCAAGCAACATGACATAAGTGGAACATTCAAAAGGAGAAAGAAAATCATAACTTAATAGAGTTCCATGATGTCCAAATTGACAGTGTGTTCACCTTTCAACCTCAATGGATCACGGTTGCGTACAGGTGAAATTTAGGTTTTAAGCAATTTTCCACTCTCACAAATTTTGAATTCAAGATATTCTTATGAAATTTGAGAGTGTGAGCAACAACAAGGTAATTCCATAAAGCGGTAAAGAACATTCCAATTATTCCAGGGTCAATATTTTCAAAGTTCGAGATCACTCATGATGACCGTGCAAACTCCATGGCCAATGGATAACCACAAGGCAAATTGGTCATACTCTATTTAGTAGGTAAATGGCCCCGTGAGTCACCAAATTGTTATCTAATTTCACTACCTCGGTGAAATTTGATAACAAGCAAGCTTATTGTGACGATTAATTGAGGGGGCACTTGGTAAGAAGTGGTAAAATCTAGCATTATGGTCTCAAAACACTCTTCGACATTGTTGTTTAGCTCCCGACTCTAGAAAGTGTAGAAGTCTCGAGAAGGTTAGAAGGACCCTTAACAACAAAAACAAAATTATCTTGGGTGGTTGAAAAGCAAGACCGAACTATCAGGTGAAATGAGAAATGCAATAAAGTGAGTTCTTGACCGAGTTGTTATGATGAAGGTTGAGCTACCTTTTAGCTCCTTAAACTCATGCACTGGTGGTCGAGCTATCTCTACAAGGACCAATCTCTCTTTTATTATCCACCGAGCTAGGTTTGAATAAGGCATGCTTGAACCCCTTGCATATCCCACCAATTGTGTTTAAGAGACATTGAGTTGCTTGGGAGAAAGGTATACCGAGCTATGCAAAATCTTCACCGAGCCATAAAATGCCTACCGAGTGTTTCAAGAGGAAGTGGACTAACATTGTTTCGTATGGGTGAGAATTACATTTATATAGGATACCGAGCTCTCTTTATTACTCACCAAGTTGCATTTAAAAGAGGTGAGCTCGCTTGGGAAGCACTAAGCCTAGCCCTACGGTATAACAAGTTAGAATAGGAGTGAATTAATAACAATCTCGGTGGAGACACATTTTAAATGCGGGCACATTGTAGTGGGATAGTCCATTGAAAAGGATCGAGTCAAGCATTGTGGCGAGCTAATTTGACCTAGGCACATGACAAAGAACTCGTACAAGCATCGAGCAAAATAAGGATATGGTCTAAGCTATTTCTCTAAGGGGATCGAGTCCTGGTTTGATGATGGAGATGTAGGCATTGAGCTAGGCATCGACGAGTCTAACGTCGCACTAAAACGAGTCATCAAAGGTCTTACCAAGCTTAGGTTATGTTGTAAGGGTCCATATAGAAAAACGACCCAAGTGAGCTCGACGAGGAAAGTCATGGCAAACAAGCTTGTTCAAACAAGACTGGAGTTACATGGGGTCGCCACGTGGCCCCTTGGCACAACTCCAAAGGGTCGAGAAATAGAGGAGACCATAGAATTACGCTATGCCTCCATGTAGAGCTTGACACTACACGGTAAAGGAGTGACTTTGCGTTGAAACATGGCTCAATGCTTGAGGAGGCATGTGGGGTTTGGCACATGGAAAAAATATATTACAATGGCTTGAAGAGTGAGGTGGTGTTAGTTGGTGCCAACAATGATCCAAGCATTGAGTAGTAAGTTAGAGACATGAAGGACATCTCGACGCTCAATACAGTGAGTTAGCTAGTTAAGCACAAACAGAACTCAACGCAGAAGGTGAGTGGAGTTACATGTCAAACAGGGGTAGATGGATGAGCCCATAGTAAAATGCGATAAGTGCCAGCATGGAGATAGGAGGACTCGACAATGTTCAATGTGGTCAAGAAATGCTTGAGTCGTCAACTCGACCGAGCCGACACTTATAAAACATTAAAAGCACAACTCCCCCAAAGTATAAACAATGATCAAATCAACTAGGGCCCACCAAATTTTAATGCAAAATCATTCTAGAAGATATGAAAAACATTGAAAAGGGGGAAAATATTTTCAATGATGCATTTCAAAAATAGATTAATTGCACAATCCCGTGAAGAGGAAGAAATGCCCAACAAAACCCTAAACAACTGCCCTTCCTCAGAAGGCCATAAATTTTTCATTTCTTAGCGGAATTGCACAAAAATATCTCATTGGAATCGCAATCCCAAGCTCTACGCATAGAAATAAAAAAATATAGAGATTAATGGAGTTTTAGAGGTGTATTTTGTAGAAAATGAACCTGTTTCAAAAGGGTAGCTGGATGGTGGGTGGAAGTGTAATTAATGGGCATGGATGGCCTTTTTTCTCACCTGTTGCTGAGTTAAGGGCGGTATGGGAGGCTTTTGCGAGTTAGAATCATGATTTTCACCCACTTTGGGTACTTTATAATTGATGCAAAAGGATAGATCTAAGATTTCTTGTTCCCCCATCTTCTTCTCCTTCCTTTTCTATAAATTGGGGTTTTCTCCCATTTGCAAGGAGGATGATTTGAGTAGCAAAACTCTACCCATTTTGTTTTGTGAAGCCAATATACTACAATTCCTTTTAGTGGACTGCTTGCATGGTGATCCAGGCCTTTACTTTGTAATAGCTTGAACTGTGCATATTAATGAAGCAATAGATGTAAGTTTGTGGATGTATCTTCCTCACTTTGTGATTATTTGCATTCTTCTGTCCTCTTCAATCTTATTACAAGTGTATTGTGTCTACTCTATGCTCTTGTAGGGATTCATTATCATTGTGTGTGCATGGAAATGTTGTTGTTAGATTGTGGAGAACTGTTATCACCCTTTCTAATCTACATTTTGCTTCCATTTTCACACATTGGGAAGTTGTTCTCACACCCTTCTTTTGGTGCATCACCTATGTAGTGTAGATTTCTTTTACTTGCATGCTCTTTCTCTCTCTCCGGTCCCTTGGAAATTGTAGGATAGAGATAGTCAGTAGTTTGCTTTCAGTAGAGTTAGTTTACACTAGGAGTAGGAAGAGGAACCAACCTTCTCTGGAGGTCTATCTCAAGTAGCAAGTCCCACAACTTGGAGATAGTACCCATGTTACCTAGTCACACCATGAGCTCAAGCACACACACTTGTGCAAATCGGAGGGTGTTGTGATTTGGTGATAATATATATTTCACCGTTAAAGAATATTAAAGATATTTGTTGTAAACTTTGTGTTATGGATGTATCTTTTTCATTTGAGGTATTATTCTTAAATTCAATGCAGTAAATGGTTATTTGTTTTCATATCTAGTTTATTGAATCTACAACCAGTTATTACTATCTATTCGTGTGTGATTATCTTTTGATCTGCATTTGCTTAAGTGAAAGCACATTCCTTCTCATTCTCTTCTTATTCTTTTGAAATTCCTCTTGTCTTTCTTCTTCTTCTCTCTACACACCTACCTTCATTTCTAACAAGAACCAATCTATTGGGATGAGATCCCAACCCCGAATGGTTAGATTAGTGTAGATATTGTAAATAGTATTTGGCATGCATTAGATTAGTAATAAACAAGGTGCCTCCCCTTTATTTGAGGAGGGAATTTGTCCCGCATGTTGTGGTTGAACCTCATATTTTGTCTTTGACAAAATATCCAACCAACAATATTTAGGATAACGGTGAAAATAAAATTGAAAGAAATACTTTTGTAAATTTCAAAATCTTGAATAATCGAAATGATGATCTTTATGCATCGATACATCAACATAAGAAGAATGTTTATACGATTCTTGTGTTGGCGATTGGAAAATTTAAGATTGATTTCTAGAAAGACTTTGGTGAGATGTTTGCACTTGAGAAGAGCACTATCTTTAAGCTCACAAAAATTTTAAGACCAACAAATAATGGTAAATGGTTTGACTATCTTTGTGGTTATAACTTAAGACATATTAGCAGAAATTTGATGCTTCATAATATATCATTGAATTTTTTTATCATCGCGGAAAGCAATCTAAAGAGGGTGAGAAAGTGAAGAACACATCTAGTAGCAAATGACACATAAATATGTTCATTCAATTTAAAATTGTTTGTGCATAAGAATATGTGATCATGCAATACTTTGAGACACTCGATATCTTGAGGGTTAAAGTGGATAAAACAATGGGTCCTTACCTAATGCCTCTTCTTTTTGTTTCAGATCCTTGTTTATGGTGTTTTCATCCCAATTACGCAAGGAGTTTGCAAGACAACTCACAAGAATGTGAAGGGGGATAATTTGAAGGAGGCAGCTGATGGCCGAACATATGATGCTTGTGAAGCAGTGAATATATAAGTAGTGCAAGATTCTATTGTAGAGAGTAAAAGTCTAATGATTCAAGATCTTCTTGGGATGACAAACTTTAATGGAGCATATGAGATTGCAGTAACATTCGCTTGAGAAGCATTAGTTGTAAGAAATGTGTAGCATCAAAATTTAATCAGCTATGTCATGTGGATCACTCTCACAAAAGGAAGAATAGCCTTGAAGATCATGTAGGATGTAAAATAAATTTTCCTTCCATCTATGGATATACTTCAAATACATTTTAATATAGATATGTTAATGTTTGCGAATCAAGAGAAAGAAAATAAAATTCAATTTGTAGGAATCCAAATTGAGGCCGGAAGAGTTGCATGAATTGAAGAGACAATGGTTACAACAAAAATAAGGAGGTGAAAGTCCTGATGGAGTGGATAATAGGAAAAGGCTCATTGAAGAGCTAACTCGAAGTCTAAAAATAATGCATATCAACATGGATCATTCTTTTCATTAAAGGTCATGCAACATGGAAATTTTTGCTTCAACATTGCATTGCCCCAAGTTCATCTTATGGCAATTTTTTTAGAATAATATTGATCTTGCAAACCTTGTTTATTATCTATGTTCCCATAAAATTTTAGGATTTCTTCGTGGATAAGAGTATTTAGAAATACTTTGATGATATCAAGCCTATTTCTCTCATGGATTGGTGATGGGTTTTTTTCTTTCTATTTTTCAATGATTATAACCTTTGGTGGTCTCCTAAAGCCTCCTTTAACAATTTACCTCTAGTTGAAACTCCTAGTGTAAAATATCTTCAACCTTCATAAAGGTGATTTGTATAATGTGAGATCTTATTTCTTCTCGTGACCAGATTCCTTCAAATCCTTGTGGAGGAAATATAATCTCATTACTTTTATTACATCTTCAATATTTCATTTCAATAGCTTACTAGATGTTATATTTCCGAAGCTTGGTATTCAACCTTTAATCACTTGGTGGAAATACCACTTCGTTCAAACAATATTCAACTAGTTTTTATGTACCTCAAGATGTAAAATTCTAAAAAAATCCCCTCTACATCATTTGTAGCTTCCTCTATTTTTA
The DNA here is from genome assembly GCA_018340775.1 of Taxus wallichiana var. yunnanensis. Classification (NCBI taxonomy): domain Eukaryota; kingdom Viridiplantae; phylum Streptophyta; class Pinopsida; order Cupressales; family Taxaceae; genus Taxus; species Taxus wallichiana. The sequence goes on along the minus strand of CM031243.1, from coordinate 493,803,424 downwards.
AACAATTGTTTTCTTAGACTCCTTTATAAATATTTTTGGATAAAACTTGAGGGTCAATTTTTATGCAAACTTTATTATTTTATTATAACAAAAATAGTGAGAGACCCTCTAACCCTTTATTTTCCTAATTAAAAAATATCACGGGTTGTTATTTTAGCTTATGAATACTTTTCTTTAGCTCTCAATAATATTAAATTTCAAAGTCTTAATTCCTCCTCCTAGACATGGATTTCTTATCTCGAATCGGATCTAGAATTCTAAGCTTGAGGCCAAGATTTCCTATTTTATTCAAAGTGTATCTTGCTCCATCAAGGTTTATCAATTGGGTAGAGACTTACTCATATTGGTATCTCGTATCCCAAGTGTCTTGCATGTCACATGCCCTAGACTTTTAAACACCCATTTTGGACTTTCTCTCATGTTGAGAGGCCTAGAAATGAATTCACAACCTTCTTGCACCTTCCATCAATAACCCATCAACTAGTAAATGGATTTTTTTTGGACAATATGCTCGAGAGGTCGTCATACATTGCTTCATTTGGAATTTTTTTAGAGCTACTTTTACTTTTTAACTTTGGAAAGATAACATTGTTGTTATATTTAGCAATGAAGACATTTCTCTGTAGATTTTTACTAATAACAAAGTGTGTGTGCTCACTTCTTCCTTATTTCAAAGTCAAGTGTATGCATGGAAAGTATCTTTGAAATTCCAACATTTATAAGAGCTTCACAACCATTTGGGGAGTTCTTCTAAAACTATGAGTAGATTTATACCATGTATCCCACTTTGCCATAACATCGTTATCCTCTAACACCTTCTTGGTGGTAGCATAGTTGATCATACTGAGTCATTTATCCTCTCCTTCTCAAGGGGGTAACTATGGATTTTACTTCTAAGGGAACATTCAATTATAAATCCTTCTCATTAGAACTCACTTACATGATATTTAGTTAATTTCAGAATTTTTAGTTGTTGTGCATGTTCCTAATTTCTTCATATAAGTTTTTGACCCTCTTGAAATCCATGGAGAAATTGAAATAAAAAAACAAGAAGTAAAACAAGAGACTTATCTTAAACGTTTTTGGAAATTTGGTCCCCTTTGTTATTAATTTGGTCACAAAATGAATTTAAAAGGACACAAAAACCTTAGTCTATGTTATATCCTGGACAACCACCCCCACCCCACCCCACCCCCACCCCTGCCCTAATACTTAATATTGAGAAATGCCAACTAAAAATCTAAGCCAAACAAGTGTTTTGGGTCTCAAGTGAACATCCCTTTATGTTTCAACTTAGTCCAATACTTGTGAACATAAAAGCATGTAATGGTTAACACTTTGAAGGATCCAAGATTGATTTAATTTAATTTTTTGGGTTTTATGTAACTTAAGGTGATTTCACGGAGTTAACTTTATTTGTGTGTGTTGTGTAGCTAGTAGGGACACATGGTAGAAAGTCTCAAACCCAAGCATCGAATAGGTTGGAAAATTCAAACAAAGTAAGTAAAGAAGGTTCAAAACATGGAGGCTTTTAACAACACCCACATGGCTCACCCAAAATGGGAATTTATGAGATAATCATGATTTAACATGAGCTCAAAAGGCAAAGGGTTGAGTAAAGGTTTGAAGGTCTACAACCCAGAACATGAAAAATATAAAAAGTGGCCTAGTCAAAACCCAAAGGAAGAAACTTGTTATTGGTCTACGTGGACCAATGATGGTTAACGGGGTTCTCAAATTCATAAAGTAGAGGTCATCGAGGTCAAAATTTTAGATAGGTGGAGGCCCATAATGGGAAAACAATTGTCCAACCATGCTATAACACGAGAGAATGAGTACATGACACATGGGCCAACCATATGAGATCCCAAGGGAGATTAAATTCATATATGGGGAGACAATTATTAGGCACAAAAATGAGAAATCTAGGGATGTAAATGCATGGAAACATCCATGAGATCCATTAGGCTCCAACATAATATCACAATGGAAAGTGGAAAATAATATGAGAGCATGGATTTGACACGAAAGGTAGGCATGTGTCTAAGGGGTTAGCATCTTACAATTGATAGCTAATAAATAGAGTGAACATGGCAGCACGATTGTGGAAAATTCACAAGGCCATATATTTCATGAATGAGCTCAAAATAATGGGAGAGCATGCTCATTGAAAATATCTTGGAGATAACTTTCACGGTGTGTGTCCTAACAAGTTTTGTGGCACATGCAAGGAGTATTTCACAAATAATGTTTATGGGAGTTTTTAATGCAAATCTCCATTGTGAGCTCAAGTTAATGGTAAATTAGGATTAGAGGCATGTTTTGGATCTTATATGGGTTTTAAGGAGTGTGTGAAATATCCAATTATGCTCCACAATCATAGAGAAGGAAAAACAAAGAAGAACGATAATTTTGAGCCTTAATTGCATAAAACTCCCACATGTTTGTGGTTTTCATTCTTAGATGTCAAATTTGATGTCCATCTATTCAATATTTATGAAGGATTTATGTGACATGGCCAAGGGGAAATGCATATCCATCCTTGAGTGGGTATTGGTATCCAAAGAGGGTTTCATCAAGCCTAGTGTAGTCTATCCTGTACATTAATAAGGAGAATCCAAAATACAATTGGAGACCACTAGTGATTTGAATTTGAATTTTTACTTGTTTTTAGGCTTGGTGAGGGCGTGTACCACCATAGTTTTATTATAAATATTGTGTGAGGTTGTTTATATCATTTGATGAGACTTAGTTTTGCAATAACAAGCAAGGAGCTTCATTGTATTCAATGTGTTTGAACTTTTGTAACTTTGTATCTTCTCTTATCCTCCATTTTTAACCAACTATCATACTCTGGTTTTGATCAAGAGTGAAGCATTGTAAGCTTGATTTCAATCAATGAATGTAGATTGAACATAAAATAGTTTTTGTAGTTTAAGAAAGCATTTTATCTTAGTTCATGTATAATTCATTAGTTATGCTTAAACAATATGTGCAGCTCTTTATATGAATTTGATGTTATTATGTGATCTTGATTTGAGTTCATTATTTAGTGGTTTTAGATAAATCGGATAAACATCATTTCAATCATTCTTGTAGTTCTATAAATTATGAAGGATGATCATAGGTTTTTCTAAAATTTAATATCATGCATGCAAGAATAATATTTACTCTCCCTTAGACTCTTGCCCAAGGTTGTGAGGATTTGAGCATGAGCTAGGTTCTTTAAGTCTTGGTTTCCCTCCAAATAGGTTGATTGTGTTTGCTTTGAATCATTTCAAGATAGGACAAAGTGAACTAAGAGAAACAAAATGTTTATCGCTACATAGATAGGACCATCTCCATTAACATATTTTAAGTGAGAGGTGGAAAGGAGAAATAGAGAATTTTTTTGTGAATAACATGAAATTTATCTATCTTTTTAGATTATAGTGTTTAAGGCATTCTCCATGTTTTCCCCATTAAATACGAAAATCAACCACAAGAGTTTCCCCTTTGGATATTTTAGCATTTCAAGTTCTTAAGATTGATTGAATTTTGTGGATTTACATGTGTGTATTCTTATGCCAATTATTTTGAAGTTTTAACATTATGTAGTTTAGTTGTATGAGGGTTTAGTTAAAGAAGATGATAAAGGACCAAGTATATGGGTATTCACATAAGTTTTGTAAGGTTTTTATTTAATTGTGATCAAAGAAGCATATGTAAGGACTACATACTCAATGTATTGCATATGGAAAAATGATTTACTAAAATTATGAATTTTAGAATTAATCTAACGAGTACGAAATGAAATAAATGAAGTATAAATGCTAGCTAATTTTATTTGACTTACCTCGCAATGATCGAAACTAAATTGGTTGATGAACGAGCGAAACAAAGTATAACAACACACTTCAGAAATTACGGAAGATGAAGATTTGGTCATACTGGGGTGCTGCATGGAGGATTAGGATGCCTTTGGGCACCTTGGTCTACAAAGATCACGAAGCCACTGTCTCAGAGAACAACTTAGAACTTGAGTGTGATTGGGTTCTAGGGTCTTTGCGCAATAACTCGCCTCTTGTCATGTGAATGTTGCACTAGCTTCATTGGTGTCGCCGTAGATATAAAATGAATAATATCCTATGAAACCCCACACAAAAGCATCAAACCCTAAACAAGAAAGATGCCAAATGAATGGGTCAAACTATCCTCAACTACCAAATGGAAGAACTTACGACTAAGCATTGTACTACATCTCAGACCCAATGTAGTTCTATGTGCAAGTGTGTGAAATCATATGTCTTGGGTGCCCTAACGCCAATGACACCAAAGTAGCAAGCAATAGCTAGATATAAGATGTAAATGGTGGATGGAATAAAATGAATACATTCCTATGTAGTGTGTGATGTAGAATAATGCCTAAATGTAGTCCTTTACCTTTAGTAGATAGTTATACCTTAGTATAATAGTCCGCCCTTAAGATAGTGTGTATGTTGTGTTTATATATGGATCTCTTGCTCAAATTTTAATACTAATGACCAGACATGTCGAGTAGCGCTTAGGGGAATGTGAGAACAAATCCTAAAGATTGAACTTGAAACTCTAAATGAGAACCAAGTGTGACTGGGACCAATGTGCCTAAAAAGAGGAATAGGGCACCAAAAAGTGCCCCGATACCTTCCTAGGCACCCTAGTCAGAGACTAGAGATGACCACTGAGTAAATAACGACAACTGAGACTCCATGAGAGATGAATATAACTATGTGAGTAATTGACGACTATGTAAGACGAGTGACGATGACAACCAACTAAATTGATGATGACAAGAATAGGGGATGAGTCATTAGTGAATACTTTTCTTACGCGAGATCCATACATAAAACAACATACTTGTGGTATAATAGTAGTAGTAAGTGCATGATTTTGTGACTACATTTTCCCCCACTTTATGTTGGTGAGCGGAAAGCTTGGTAACATAAAGTAGATAGAGATGTGTACCTAAGAGAAATATAGAGAAGCCCATGTTGTAGTAGAACGCGCAGATGTGGTAGTAAAAGCATGCCGAAGGAACCATATAACATACCAAATCATAGATTAGCGTAGCGATCCATACAACATAGCGAAAAGTGTAATATTGAGGTGAAGTGTACTAAAATGAGAGTGTATGTGATGATGAAAAGATGGGGTAGGGAGTGATCATATCCCAACCTAATTATGTGTATATGAATAATCGACCGGGGATTTGGGTGTCCTATTGTTTAGAGGAAGATTGTAGGGAGAAAAGTGTGTTATTCTCTAATCTTTAACTACATCCTAAAGATCTAGCCACTGCAGATGCACTCAGATCAAATATTTGTGGTTTCTAGATCCAAATAAATTTTGATCAAACAATTGACCCATATAGGAGTGGTATAGGAAAGGCGCTCTTACCCCTACTCCACGGGTGTTGCTATAATGTGAAGGCTTCCAAGTTAGGTCATCTAGAAGCAAACACGAAATAGAATAAATTCCCAAGTTAGGTCATCTAGGAAAGTAATAAATGTAACTCCCAAGTTAGGTCATATGGGAGGCCATACATGTTATATTATTTTGATTGAATGGTGTTTGTTAGAGGTTTGAATGCATTAATAGATTGATTGATTGATTCCAATTGGTTACTCATGGAGAGATGTTATGCTAGTTTCCCCCAAGTTATGTCATTATGGAGAATCAATTGAAATTGATGAAGTATTGCATAAAGAGAATTTACATTTGTTGCCCCAGTTAGGTCATTAGGGGAATCGCTAGAAATTGATGAAATATTGTTTGAAAATATTTCAAACACATATATATTTTTATGTTTGTTGCCCCAAGGTTAGGTCATTAAGGGGAATTTGTGGTGCAATGTCACATGGTAAATTAGTAAATGTTTGAAAATGACGAATTAGTATTAATGATCAAACACATAGTGTTATTAGGGGATTATAGGATGACCCTAATGATATACCCCCTTCGGTGAAAGGGAGGTTATGATAATAACGAACGTGAAGCCAAAAGTAAGCATGAGATAAATAGGAAATGTAATAAAGGTTGCCAAAATGTTTGTAAATTGATTAAAGTTATAACACGTGTATAACATATACGATATGATGGTAGGAGGAATTCTAAAAAGAACGTCACAAACATGGTGTAGATCGGAGTTGGAACGCTAAAGATATGACAAAAACAAAATAGTGTGTATTAGTTGGAAGAATAAGCGCGAAATAATGACCATAGTAAAGTGGGTGATGAAAAGTAACTATAAGTAGTGAAGTGAAAAAGTGATTAGTCACTTCATTAGTTTTTGACGTATTTTTGCTATTGAGTGCTACGTGAGTGAAGATGCCACAAGTGAGAGCACCATGTCCTAGTCGGTTTGAGCGGATGGCAACAACGGCGTAGCATCACGCATTTACGGCAGGGAATTGGTAAGTACAATGTTTTTGAAAAATGTGTGTAAAACATGGTTTTATTGGTTTTTACAAATTTGAGATGATTAAATTTCTCAAAGCATTTTAGACTTGGACAATAGCGGCAAGGATGCTAGTGACCCTTCAGATATGAGCGCCTGCACCTAGGCGCTGATGTCCTTCTCCTCCCGGTGTGCCCATCCCGTGTCAGGGTCCCCTGGTCTAAAATGTGTACATTCAATATATATATATATATATAATGATATATATATATATATATATATAATGATATATATATATATATATATACATAATTATGTAATTGAGATTTATAGTGTATAAATGAGTGTGTTTGATGTTGTATAATGTTCTAACACTGTTTTTTGTCATTTTGTGTTGTGTAGAGGGATATTCACTTTAGGGAATTTCGCGAGGTCGTCATTTTAGCACTTTGCTTATGCTTAGGCTTATCGAGATGATGAGTGGGATATTATGGACCGTTCGGGCCTATGACACATAGCATGGATGGGGGGCATGTCCCACAATATGCCTATGTTACCAACATTACGTGAGAGGTGGTGTGCGAGATACATGTATGTTTTGGTTGCTTACAAGCGAGGTGATGGTTACCTTAGAGGATGTGTATTGTATATTGTGATTACCGGTTGTTGGGGAGAGAGTACAAGTTATGTCATTGGAGGATATGGAGAGACAAATGTGAGCTGCTAGATGGTATTTTGTGGGGACACGAGTATCTGCACGAGGCTTATATCGGTTTGGATGTTATCTTGAGATTAGGGGTTCTCAACTTGCGAAATTTCATCATCATTTTCATTGCTTCATCTATAGTCATAAAGGGCAGAGGTGTAGGCATCTTGTATAAGATGCATGATATATGTCGGTCGATAGAAGAGGGGAACACTAGCTACATGTGGGCATGGTGCGTTGGCCAACCTATACACATATTTATACAGTTCACTCACAATGAGCATGGTGGTGGGATAGAGCCACCACACTATTACATGTATGGTCATATGAGTATATATTTGTGTTGAGGCTAGTTGGAAGCCCACAAGGAGAGTGGGCTAGGCTAGAGATATATGTGAGGAGGTGGATTAATGTTCATCGGCATAGGATGGACACATATACCTCTGAGGATTTTATAGATAATATGAGGCCCAAGGCCATTATATGGAGGCCGTACCGTGACTATGGAGGCTGGCCCGAGGACATTATAGAGTTGCAATGTATTCGTAGGATCGCTTTCAGGAGTGGTTGAGTTATTTCAGGTAGAGAGAGTATCACGACAGTTTGGCATGGCTCGGACATGCCCCCAGAGCCATATATATGGTTGTGAGCAATTAGAGCACCAAGGAGAGTTGGGGATAGACCAGGGCCCACATGAGAGCAACTAGTACCTCTTGGGCTAGATGAGACATACATAACAATAGAGCCGATAGACTCGAGATGATGCGGGTGTACATAGGAGTATCGCACATGGTGGGTAACACATCGATGTGTACTCTTGTTTCCATTGTTCTCAAACACAATGGGGTTAACACATGGAGGAGGAGGAGAGGGGAAGCCCATGCCCTGACAAATGTAAAGCAACAACCGTGGCTGAGTGTAAGTATTTATATAGATTTTTTGTGCACTTTTTTGTTTGCCTATGTCACAACGATGGTTATCTAAGTTGTGTTATTTATTTTCTAGGTGATATGTATTGGCTTCGATAGCAGACATGTCCATACTCACATTGACTCAAAATGTGTCAACCGAAGTACTTGGTGGAGGGATACTTGAGCGTGTGGATGATATTAAGAGTGAGCATGTTCATTTATTTGAGCCAGTGGCCATAAGTAACAACGACATGTATTTTATTTCTAGGTGAGAGGGATGAGGCATGTGAGGAGACTCGATAAGCTAGAGAGGCGGTGGGTGGTGGTCCCTTAGCATGGGATGTATTTGCATGATACATGGATTTGCAGTGTTAGTTTTAAGGGTAGTCTATGGAGATTACCTTATTGTGGAGGCAGGTTGAGAGGTATCGAGGCCATGAACATCGACATAGAGTTAGTGGCAAGGCATCTAGTTCTAGGGCTCTCATAGTACCCAAGAGTGATAGTGATGATGAAATTTGATTTGTATTATTGTATATGATGTGGGGAGTCCCCAGCGATGAATATATATATATATATATATATATGCATAGATATTATTGATATATATATATATATATATATATATATATATATATATATATATGCATAGATATTATTGATATATGAGTAACTTATTTTTTGTGCATCGATGGCACAATATGACTCAATGTTTGTTGTTGTTAATATGTTGTATATCGTTCTTGTGTATTGATGTAGACTCACACTATAATGTTGATAATGATAGATAAAATGTGTGATGTGAATGACAATAGATAATATATGTAATTTGATTGATGAGTTAAATTAAATGTTTGTTGAATGGAATATGTAATGTGTGGTTAGCGTAATAGATAATGTATGATTGTAAAACTAACGTGTCATGATGAATAATAATGTAATGTGGTCGTAATATGTTAGTATGATGAAACTAGGAGAGGGGGGGATTTACAATGCCCCCAACGCGTGTGAATGAATAGGCTCATTTAGTTAATACCCCTTAGCAGTCAAGAATGAGCTGCGTAAGCAAGAGTGCGTCATCGGGAAATGATTGAGTGCACTAGATGAATCAACGAAGCACATGATGAAAGTTTCTTAGAGAAAAACCCTCAACAATCATATAAGAACCGTAAGAACACAAGTGCATCGCCAAGGGGTAAGGTGATAGTAAGCACCTATCAAAGATCAAGGTGACATGAAGTGGTAGAAGCATGTGGGATAGAAGAAACATGAGTGTATGAACTGAATTGAATGTCATATGGAGTTGTGATGGGATGGAAAAATGCAGAGGGTTGTGGCAGCTGATGTGAAGCAATAACATGATGTGATAGATGAGATGGATGGAGTGGATGCGGTGGATATGATGTAGCAATGGATGGATGTGGTGGAGAGTGTGCATGAGTGACAACCTATGGTGGTGGATGCATAATAACCTTAGTATTAGATGGAGGAGATAAGTCAACGTGGGTAGAAATACACTGATGATGTAGAGGAGAGATGGACCGCTCATGAGAGTGAGAGCCAAAGGAAATGACGCCCTTATCCTCTAATTGTTGCAATCGATCATGAAGGAAAAAATAATCATCATCCATATGACCATTGATGTGATGATAATTACAATAGGGTTGATCACACTGACAATGTAGACAATGTTGTGGATGATGTTTATTAGAGGGTAAGTGAATTAGATGCTCATTAAGTAAAACATGTAGCACATCATGTGGTCGAGTGTGATGAGAGAAATGTAATGGCTCGCAAAGATACATGGATTAGGTGGAGAAGTGGTCACCGAAGGAGGAAAGAAGTATGCTTTGGTAATGGAGTATATTAAGTTTAATTGCTATGTCGAGATGGATACTATGTGTAGGATGCTCAACCAATGTCAATGGAGGAGCACTAGATGATGCAATAGAAGTGGAGGTAGATGGAGGGTCAATGACATGTGCTAAGAGAAGATCTTGTTTGAGGTATATGACTTTGTAGCACAAGAGAGTGAATGAATCACATGTATCATATTGTAATCTTTGCTTAAGCACAAGAATTAAACCATTACAAAAATGAATTACTTCTCTAAATCAATGGGTTGGAATATTAGTTGATGCATACAAACATTGAGTGTAAGATATAATCTATGATAGATTCTTACGAGCCTTGATGTAAAGTAGTTAGCGGTAATAAGTAACCTTAGGGCCATTATTGATGATAAAATGATGGAGGAAAGCATCCTCCATGTCATAGTAAGTACTAATGGACCCAAAGGGAAGATGAGTGTACCATTGCAATGCCTCATCAGTAAGACTATGTCGAAAAGCCTTAAGTAATAACCTATCATTAGAATAGGAAGTCATAGCCATGCGGTAATGTAGGAGATGAGCATGAGGGTCACTAATACCATCAAAACATGTGAATGTAGGCATGATAAAGTCCTTAGGAAATGTGGAGTTATGAATCCTCTTGGGAATAGGGTTACCATGTAATGAGTTATTGTCAATAGAAGCATAGTAATCCCTACTTTCTAGAGTGAGAGATTGAACCTAAGATTTTAATTGACCTATGACATGCATGAGAGATAGGATATCCTATGAAGGAATAGTAGAAGATGGCAATAATGTATTGAGCGGTTGTAACTTGCCATTGTGAGTGACCATAGGAATGTCAAGAGAAGATAAAGGATATTTCGATGTTAAAGGCACACTAGGAGTGGGTGTCAAATAAGCTATAGTAGATGATATAGATGGAATACCCGTAACAGTGGTAGGACTAGCATCGAAACATCCCTAAGAGGAAAAGCCATCGATGGAGAAATAGTGATAAGAGGAGATGGAGCAATAGATGTAGATGAAGTGATAGGAGAAGATGAAATGGTAGGAGAAGAAGAAGTAATAGATGGAGGTGACTCATGCACAATGTTAGATGCAATCTTAGGAGAAGATAGTGATGGAATAGGGGATTCACACTTGACAATATGAAAGGAAGGAAAATCATGGCTATTAACCACCTCATCACCATCAGATAAAGACTCAAAAATGAGAGTGTTACTAAGGATGTTATCAATAGGATCATTGACATAATATGAAAGAGGATGTAAGCTAGTATGAGATGTATCATGAGAAGCAAGATCGAAGTAGGAGAATCATGAGATGAAACCATAGTAGTGATCTAGCTAGAAGAAGAATCGGTATGCACATGTGAGTGATTGTCAATACCAAGCATGTAATCGATAAGAGAATCATCTATAATCTCCTCGAAATATCACAAGGAGGATCACCGTAGAAACATAACATAGTGTACAACGAGTAAAGGCTACCAAGTCCTCAACAATACTAATGCCAATAGAATAATTTTTAAAACTAGTAGGCACATATTGTTGACCATCTAAGAGTTGTTATTGAATATCATCTGGCATAATAGGATTATTATAGAGAGTCATAAGGTCAAGAATGAAAACCTCATCATAGATAGGGTTAACACTAAAATGAGACATGATGGGCTGAGAAGAAGATGAACTATCTTTAGCCATTAGGGTTTGAAATGGATCCTAGGGAAAAATATTCTAAAGTATGGGTTCACCAAAATGATTAACTAAAATTATGAATTTTAGAATTAATCTAACAAGTACAACAATGAAATAAATGAAGTATAAATGCTAGCTAATTTTATTTAATATTTTAAATGAAATGAAATAAGTAAAATAGGAGGGAAAATTTATTAACCTGAAAATGACTTACCTCGCAGTGATCTAAAACTCAACTTGTTGAACATAGTATAACTTCACACTTCAGGAAATTGTAGTAGATGAATATTTGGCCAGACTGGGGTACCTGTGGAAGGATTAGGGTGCTTGTGGGCACCCTGGTCTACAATATGGGCACCCTGGTCTGCAGAACAACTCAAAACCTGAGTCTGAGAGGGTCGCTAGGTCTTTACAATAACTCTCCTCTTGTCGTGTGGATGTCACACTAACTTCACTAGTGTTATTGTAGATCTCTAATGAATAATCTCCTACAAAACCCCACACAAAAGCATCAAACCCTAAAAAGAAAGATGCAAATGAATGGGTCGACTGTCCTCATTTGCAAAATGGATGGACTTACAACCGAGTGATGCACTACATCTTAGACCTGATGTAGTTTTATGTGCAAGTGTGTGCAATCATGTGTCTGTGGTGCCCTAACACCAATTACGCCAAAGTAACAAGTAATAGCTAGATGTAAGATGTGAATGGTGGATGCAATAGAATGAATACAACCCTTCTTATGCAATGTGTGTGATGCAAAATAGTGCCTAAATGTAGTCCTTTTCCTTTAGTAGATAACTATCCCTTAGTAGAATATGTCACCCTTAAGATAGTGTGTATGTTGTGTATATATAGGGATCTCTTGATCAAATTTCTACACCAATGACCCGACATGCCGACTAGCACTTAGGGGAATGGGAGAACAAATCCTAAAGACCGACCTCAAAACTCTAAATGAGAACCAAGTGCAACCGGGACTAGGCGCCTAAAAATAGGACTAGGGCATCGATGAGCACCCCAATATTTTCCTAGGCACCTAGTTAGAGACAAGAGACTACCACCGAGTAAATAACGACACTGAGACTCTATGAGAGATAACTAGAATTGTGCGAGTAATCGACAACCGTGTAAGATGAGTGATGATGATGACCAACTAAACTAATGACATGACTAGGGATGAGCCATTAGTGAATATTTTTCTTACGTGAGATGCATATATAAAACAACATACTTGGTGGTATAATAGTAGTAGTAAGTGCGTGATTTTGTGACTACATAAAAGATGTTAACATTGATATCAACAGGATATATCCCATCCACCTCCACTATTCCTTCCAATAATAAGTGAAAAACAAAAATGGATTTATTATTATTGTTGTTATGCATAAAATCGACAATGAAATATGAGACTTAAAATCATTTGGATATGTTTTCAATACATGATATGAAATTGTATGGAGCTTTTATTCGATGTGGGAACTCAAATCACATGAGATGTTTTTTTCACATTAACACCATACAAAGAATTTTGATAACATGAACATTTCACCATATTCTTTGATTACGCAAGAGCTCAATAGGTTGTGGGATCCATCTTCAAAACCACATAGCTATGCTAAATCTAATGAAGAAAGAAGTGAAAACTTATCGAGGAATTCCCAACGGATGGAAAAAATTGTTGATAACAGTGCAAACACCTAATTTCAACCGCACAATGTTAATATTAAAATTGTACTTATTATCTTCTTTACCATCATTTTTTTATAATTAGTGATTTTTTTCTCTAATTAGCTAACATTCCCCTTTGTCTTGGTCAATTAACGACACTTCGTTAATTAACTAGCTTCATCCTCCATTTTGGATGCCAATTAACATTGTTTCATTAGTTATAATCCTCTTTTAATTAATTAATTAACCATTAATAGTTAATCAAGACTTTCAATCTTGTATTTAATTAAAAAATCCTATTGATGGTTAAATCCCTCTCTCAAACCTTTCAAATTCTACTAATCTCCCCTAAATCACCTCCACATGGCTTCTATAAGCTTAATTAGCTCTATTAATCAATCCCAGTTGGTTAATTAAACCTCCCTAACTCCCATGAGTTGTTAATCACTAATTAATCTCTTTTAATCATACTTATCCCTTTCTAATTCTACATTCACTTTATCCCACATTCACTAGGTTGCAAGATTCTCCAAAAATGAAAAGTTGTATAAGAAACATAGTACCTTCCTACACCTTCACACATTTTCACACCATTTATTTGACAAACATTAGATTTGATGAAAACATTTCATGTTATTATAAGTCTTGTTAAACTCTCCCATACTTGATGAGATCTCTTCCTCTTGCTTGAGAAATCCTTGATCGTGTGTGGCTTATGTTCATTATTAAAGGAAGTATCTACAATCCAAAGCACATCCAAATATCAAATGGAGGTTTGAATTTAATGTTAGATTCATGTTTTATGCAAGTTAATTAGTTTTCCTTTTTGTTTTATCATGATGTATTATCTTAAATTTAACTAAGTTAGGATCTACTTGGTGTTAGGTTCTTTCAATTAGCTTAGTTCAAGTTTAACATGCATACAAATGGCTTGAGAACTTATTGCTTTGATTATATTTTCAACAAACCCTCTCACACATGGCATGAATAAAGTATAACCTTTATGGACTTGAAGGGAATCCAAAAATAATTCATAACAACACTATTCCAAACTTAACAATTAATGATTAATACAATCGATTGTCTTATTTTATGCAATGTTTGAGTATTCAATTGTTCTTAATAGATCGAACTCCTAGAATCTTCACTTTTTAATGGCATTAGAAATTTTTGATATTATTTTTGTTGAGTTGTGGAGTTTAATTGCTTCACATTAGCATGCTTTATTAACTTGTTGGAATACACAATAACTAGTGTCGATCGGCGACCGACATTTGTCACCCGGGGACTGGTATCGGTCAAGGCAAGGAGGAACCTACATCGGTTACCTATGCGTGATTGTTTTATTTAACTAACGGGAATTAGATCTAACCTTTGATATAAAGTTGATCTAATGGTTGTAATAGCATAACTAAGCTGCCCTAACTTTGTATATAGTTATATAAGCTAGAAAAGTAGGGTTAGATAAAAAGAGAGAAGAGAGAATTGTAAGAAGGAATTCTTGGAGAGAGAAAAAGAGAAGCTTGTGAGGAAGAAATTATTATACATCCAAGAGGTGTGGAAGATTGTAGATCTTCATTGTATATTCTCTACAAAGCTTTGAATAATAAGATTGGTTATTTCTTGGTGGACGTATCCCACACTGGGTGAACCACATTATATCTTGTGTTTGTTCTTCTAGTTTATTTCTATATTCATTGCTTATATGCTTAGATTTTAATAATATATTTATACAACTTGTGTGATTAACCCCAATAACTGGTATCGAGAGATTTGTTAAAGGGTTTTGTGTGTTGATAAATTTACTCACGAGAGGGATTTCTGAATGAGTGGGAGTTACAACAATGGCGAAAGATGGAAAATATAGAGTTGAGAAGTTTAAAAGTCGTAATCATCAATTATGAAAGATGCAGGTGGAGGATTATCTATATCAGAGAGATTTATATTTACTGTTGGATGAGAAGGAAAGGCCTACAAATATGATTGATGAAGAATGGAAGATTCTTGACAAAAAGGCTCTAGGATCTATAAGATTGAGCTTGACAAAGATCTATAGCTTCAATATAATAGAAGCAACAACCACGGTAGATTTAATGAAAGCTTTAGCTAATTTATATGAAAAACCAAGTGCATCGAATAAAGTTTATTTGATGAAGAAATTATTTAATTCTAAAATGCTAGAAGGTGGATTTGTGTCTAATCATTTGAATGATTTCCATTCTATTGTAAATCAATTAAAATCGGTTAATATCCCTTTTGAGGATGAAGTGAAAGCATTTTTATTCTTGTGTTCTTTTCTAGATAGTTGGGATAATTTGGTAATGGTTGTTAGTAATACAACATCTGCTACTAATATTTTGAAGTTTGATGATGTGATTGGTATAATCCTGAATGAAGAAATACACAGGAAAAGTACATGAGAATCATCATCTGGAAATGCTTTGAATGTAGAAAGTAGGGGGAGAAAAAAGGAGAAATCCAAGAGCAAGAATAATGGGAGATCAAATTCAAAGAATGGCATATCTAAATCCAAAGGTAAAGGAATAACCTACTAGAATTATGGAAAGAAAGGACATGCAAAAAGGATTATCGGTTCAAGGAAAACAAAGAGAATGTACTAGAGAAAGGTAAAGAGGTAAATGTTGCATCTTCAGAGGTAATGCAAGATGCCCTTATTCTCTCCTTGTATGATAAAATAGAATCACGGGTTTTAGATTTAGGAGCTTCTTTCCATGCTACCCCTAATAAGGGTTATTTTAGAAATTATGTCCAGGGTAATTTTGGGCATGTTTATTTAGGAGATGATGAACCATGCATGATTACTGGTAAAGGTGAAGTTCATCTTAAATTGTAGAATGGAAATACATGGATATTGAAATATGTGAGGCATGTGCCAAGCCTCGGGAGAAATCTAATTTCTGCAGGACAACTAGGTGAAGATGGTTGCATGGTTACATTCACAGTCAATTCTTGGAAAGTTTCCAAGGGAGCTCTTGTTGTTGCAAGAGGCAAGAAGGTAGGAACATTGTATTTTTCTACTTGTATTACTGATTCCTTTTCTACTTTATCTACTTCAGATTCATATGTAAACATGTGGCATAATCGGCTAGGCCATATGAGTAAAAAGGAATACAAATCTTAAAGGCAAAGGGTAAGTTATCATATTTAAAATATGTAGATCTTGATTTCTATGAGCATTGTATATTTGGAAAGCAAAATAAAATGAGGTTTCTTAAGGTTAGGGCAACAAACAAGGAGTAAAAATTAGAGCTTGTGTACTCAGATGTGTGTGGACCAACCCAAGTATCTTTTCACGGAGGATCCCAATACTATGTGACTTTCATTGATGATGCCACAAGAAAGGTATGGGTTTATTGTATTAAGTATAAATATGATGTTTTTGAGACTTTTAAAAGATGGAAAGCCCTTGTGGAAAATGAAACTAATTTAAAGTTAAAGTTTCTTAGATCTGACAATGGTGGTGAGTACTGCAACAAAGTTTTCAATGATTATTGTTCAATGAATGGAATACGTAGAGAAAGAATGGTTCCTAGAACTCCACATGAGAATGGAGTGGCTGAAAGAATGAATAGAACTATCATGGAATGTGCAAGAAGCATGATGATACATGTTGGATTACCCTTGCAATTTTGGGCAGAAGCAGTAGACATGACAGTGTATTTAATTAACCATGGGCCTTCAAGTGCATTAGATGGTGGAATACCAAAAGAAGCTTGGACTAGAAAATAGGTAGATCTTTCTTTTCTTAGAGTATTTGGTTCAAAAGCTTTTGTGCATGTTGATAAATAAAATAGAAAGAAGTTGGATGTTAAATCTAAGAGATGTACTTTTATTGGTTATGGCTCTGGTGATTTCAGATTCCGTTTTTGGGATTTAGAAGATTCTAAGATTGTTAGGAGTCATGACATTGAATGGAATGAAAAGAGAATGTATAGGGATCAAGTTTTGGTACCCAAAGTTAAACCGGTTGGAAATTTTGTGGAAGAAAACTCATTCTCATATTTAGAAAAGACATCTACAGGTAGCGGTGGTGGTTTTCCTCGAACCGATATCGGTTGGACATAACTAGCTTAGGTCACCCGACCGGTGTTGGTTAGCGTAAACCGACATCGGGAGGAGGTGACAGTGTCGATCATTGTTTGAGATAGATGTAAACTTATATAATGAGCAAGTTGAGCCTCTAACACCCCAAATCTCAGTGAGAAGGTCACAAAGGGTAAGTAGACCTCCATAAATATTTTCACCTTCCTTATTTTATTTATTATTGATTGATAGTGGTGAACCAGAGATTTTTGAAGAAGCAATGTAGGATGAGACCCACGTGAAGTGGGAGCATGACATGGATGAGGAGATGGAATCCTTGAAATAAAACTAGACATGGGATTTGGTTAAGTTTCCAGTAGGTAAAAGGACATTGTAGAACAAATGGGTTTACAAGATCAAGGAAGAAGAGGGTGGATATAAAAGATACAAGGAAAGGATTTGCATAGAAATTAGGTATTGATTTTGGTGAGATATTTTCTCCTGTAGTTAAAATGACTTCCATTCATATTGTTCTAAGTTTAGTTGCATAACAAAATATTTACATTTAGAACAACTTGATGTTAAGATGGATTTCCTTCACGGTGATTTGGAGGAAGAGATTTATATGTAGCACCACTTGGTTATGAAGTTAAGGGTAAGGAAAAACTTGTGTGCAGTTGAAAAAGAGTTTGTATGGGTTCAAACAAGCTCCAAGACAATGGTATATGAGGTTTGATAGCTTTATGCATGAGCATGGTTATATGAGATGTGAATCTGACCATTGTTTTTATTTCAAGAAGCTTAGAAATGGGAGCTATATTATTTTGTTATTATATGTGGATGATATGCTTATTGTAGGATCTAGTATGCAGGACATTGGCGAGCTTAAAGAAAAATTAGCTCACACATTTGCAATGAAGGATTTGGGAGTTGTAAAGAAAATCCTTGACATGTAAATACATAGAGATAGGAAGAACAAAAAATTGTATGTCTCAAGAAGATTATATCAATAAGGTGTTAAAAAGATTTAAAATGCAGGATACAAAACCTGTAAATACACATATGGTTAAACACTTTAAATTGAGAAAAGATAAGTGTCCTACATCACATGAGGAGGTCAAGTACATGGAACGAGTTCCATATGCTTCAGCAATTGGAAGTCTCATGTATGATATGGTTTGTACTAGACCATCAAAAATTGCACAAGTAGTGCGAGTTGTGAGTAGATTTATGGCCAATCTAGGTAAAGAGCATTGGAAAGCAATCCAATGGATTCTCGGGTATTTGAAAGGACATCCGCATGGAGTTATGCTATGGAGGGTCGATTTTTATTTACACAAACTATGTTGATTTAGATATGGTGGTGATTTTGATGGTAGGGAAGCACCACTTGGATATGTTTTCATAGTAGGTGGGATGAAAATTAGCTGGATTTTGAGATTGAAAAAGGTTGTGGCCTTGTTTACTACGAGAGGCGGAATATGTTGTAATTACAAAAGCTAGCAAAGAGATGATATGAATGAGTAGGTTCATGGAAGATTTGGGAAAGGAGCAATGAGATTTTAGATTATACATTGATAGTAAAAGTGTGATTCATCTCGCAAAGAAGTCAACATTTCATTCAAGAATGAAACACATTTAGTTGAGATATCACTTCATCATGTGACAGTGTTGGAGGATAAACAATGAAATTAGAGAAAAATCATACAAAAAGGACCACAAGATATGTTAATGAAATTGTTGGAAAAGGAGAAGTTAGAGCTACACTCCACTTCTGTTGGTCTTTGGGTTTGAGACTTGAAGAGGAAGAAATAGGCCAAGGAAAGGATCCAAGAATGGAGTTTTACAATACAGTGTAACAATTTATCTCCAAGTGGGATATTGTTGAGTTGTGGAGCTTAATTACTTCACATTAGCATGCTTTATTAACTTGCTGGAATACACAAGAATCGCGCGCGTCGATCGGCGGATTGACATCAATCACCCAAGGACCGGTATCGGTCAAGGCAAGGAGGAGCCGATATCGGTTACTTGTGTGTGATTGTTTTATTTAACTCATGGTAATTAGATTTAACCTTTGATATAAAGTTGATCTAATGGTTGTAATAACATAGATAAGTTGCCCTAAGTTTGTATATGGTTATATAATCTAGAAAACTAGGGTTAGATAAAAAAGATAAGAGAGAATTGTAAGAAGGAATTCTTAGAGAGAGAAAAAGAGAAGCTTGTGAGGAAGAAAGTATTGTACATCCAGGAGGTGTGGAAGATTGCAAATCTTCATTGTATATTCTCTACAAAGATTTAAATAATAGATTGGCCATTTCTTGGTGGACGTAGCCCACACTAGCGAGGTGAACCGCGTTATATCTTGTGTATTGTTCTTTTGGTTTATTTTCGTATTTATTACTTGTATGCTTAGATCTGAATAATATATCTGTACAACTGGTGTGATTAACCCCAACAATTTTAATTATATGATTAATTATTATTGTTGTTATTCAAAACCAATTGTCATTAAAACATAACGCATGGAATTGTTGGAGATGTTTTCAATATGAGATATAAAATGTATGGAGTTGGCATTCCAACGCAAGACCTCAAATTGTATGGTAGGGATTTTTTCACTCGATGCCATTTGCAAATAATTTCAATAACATGAACATTGAACAATGGATTATTTAGTTACGTGAAATCATGACATATTTTGAGATCCATCTTTGGCGTTACATAACTATGTCGAATCTGATGAAGGAAAAAGTGAAACTTATTAGGATATTTCCAACAGATGGAAAAAAATTTGTTTGTGAAATGCTTGAGAATTTGTGGGTTTGATTATATTTGCAATGACACCTCTCATGCATGACATGAGGCAAGCACAATGTGGTTGGAATCGAAGGGGATCCAATAAATAACTCGTAGCTACACTATTACAATCGAGATATCAATTATTAATAGAACTTATTCTCATATTAGATAGAATTCTCGAGTATTAAATCTATCTTAATAGACATTCCCCTAAAAAACCTTAATTTTAGAAAATCTAATTTTTGACATTGACATTTTTTAGGATTACTTCAATTACATTATTAAAAGTGTTGATTTAATATAACTACAAAAATGTCAATGCTTCACCATTGAAGACCCAAAGGAAAACATGTCCACATTTTATCGACCCAATATTTTAGACATGTGTTATATATTGATATATTTTCTTTACACAAATGCAAAACATGGTATAAACCAAGTGATACCCTTACTAAGGTAACAACACGAAGCGGAGATGCCACCTCACAAGATAGTCAAGGGCCCGAACAGGTATGCAAGATGTTGAGGATAGGGAAGTCAGTGAAATAATACAATAGACTAGGTACATCATAAAGTTTTACACTTATAATAGGATTCATAACAACATTGCACTTGAAACCTAAGGCCACATCTCCTCATGCACTTGGTTCAGTTTTATGTATCCACCATTTTTATCTATATCCACCCTTTCCACATTGTTCACCCATAAAACACATTACACATTCTATTTTACTTGGATCAGGAAAAATAAGAGAACCAAACTAAATAAAAATATAGGATAACATTATTAGTGTTTGAGCAATTTAGAAGGGGACAAAATGGGTGAGTTCACAACATCTCTTTCTCCACTACCTACATATATGTCCGAATCCATATTCTAAGGATTTTGAAATATTAACAACTATTTACATTATATGAACATGGGATTCCATTATAGAAAAAAATACCAAATCCAATCACTAAATTTTGCACAAACATCCAATCCCACCGACTAGTCAATTACATCTAGATTGGTCCTTTTTCTTCATCATGAACAAATAATGAATAGTAAAAAGGTAGACTTTAAACTATGTAATTAAATCTTGAAAAATTACACAAATTGTTCCACCGCAAAAATAACCACTTGTATAAAAACAAAAAGTGTTTCCCATAGCACCACAACAAAAAAATTTAAAAGTAGAGAAATCAAGCAAAAGGCCTAAGGTTTGCAAATCACTCTATAAAATAGATTATGTTGTGGGGGATCCTACTACTAGGGATGCCATTATAATTATGACAAATAAATGAAGGTTGGGTCCTTTTTATCCCCTTCAACCACTTGCACATTCCTACCCGCTTCTAAATCAAGCAAAGGTGAATGATAAGGGGATGAAAGATTAGCATTCTTCATACCAACCTCAACCATTTTCTATGGAGATTCCATAGACATACCAAGACGCAACACACACATTTAAAGACATTGGGGTAGCAACACACATACATGGAGATAAATATCATGATTTTTTGTTTTATTTCGATGAATAACAATTTGTATGTGACAATTATTGATTTGCACAATGTTATGTCATTATTTACTTTGGACTACAATGATTACATTTTCATGGTATGACAAATAATGTTGGTGGTTTTAATGGTTCAGATGAAATTGGTCAATGACATTGAAGATATACGTTGCACAATTTATAGTATGTTAGCCACAACCTCTTTTTTCAATTGAAAATGCTTATCGACATAATAATCAACTTTATTTTAGTCCAAAATTTTAAAATTTAGTCCAAAATTTAGTGTGTTTGTCTCTTTGATTTAAATATAACTATTTATTCAAAATATTAGAGCATGTGTAATTGTCAAAATATAGATGAATATAATGAACATAATTGCAATAAAATTATTTTTGGTTGGGATTATTTCTTTATTGAAAACCGCTTCTCAATGGAACTATCGTAATGTCAATATGTTACAGAACTATAAAATTGGAAGCCATTTTAAACAATCATGATAATGACTATAATAAAAAATTGGAAGAACTTAGTTTTTACTTAAATGAGTGTATGGTTTAACAAATAAAATACATCGCATGGCTATGGTATAAGAGAATTGGAGGTAGAATGCAATTAACAACTCCTTGCATGTGATTACGTGATATTTAAATCTTATGTCAATTTGTAACGTCTTTAAAACAACTTGTTCATTTAATTTAATGAATGAAAGCTCATCCCTTCATATGACCCTTTACAACTTATTAAGAATGTTGGTAGCATTAATGTTTATTAAGACTAATAGAATGAACAATATTTTTTTGGAATATCTAATTATAAAATCTCTCCCTCTCTCTCTCTCAGTTTACAATAATGATATGATTTGTACACTCTATCAACGTTTTAGAATAAATATATAGCAAAATTAGTTTTATATTTTTCCGAGTATTCAAACTATAATATTGATATTTATATGTTTATAAATAATTTACTAATAATATTAATTTCGTGGGTTTAGATTTGGCAACTACTTATATGGTCAAACAAATTGAATAATTCCAAATGTCTTAAATAACATTTCAAATAGAGTACACACACACGCACGCACACGCGCGCGCACACACACACACACACACACACACACACACACACACACACATTCAACAATTTTTAATAAATATTTATACTTATAATTAAGATATAAATTTAGACAAATTTAATCAAGCATTTATTTAAATGAATACGTTGGAAGAGAAAACACAAATATTTTGGCTAAGAAGAGGAAACATGTAAACAACCCCACGAAATTAAAAATCAAAGACATTAAATAAATTTCCACGATAACAAGGAATGGATGCAACTTTGGTGATTTTCTAAATGCTTTTTTATTATATCGAGGGAAAGTGAGATTTGGATGTGGTTGTCTATCTAATTTTCATACAAATGGTCGTATAACTAGCAATCACACTACAAAGGTGCAATGCATACATTCGATAGGGGAGGCAATGATTGTTGGGAAACAATAAAGTGTGTGGAGAGAAGGAACTGGAAGTGTGTAGAAGAAGATGACAAATTGAATAGGGGAAGAACATGAGCGGAAAAGAGGAGGGAGGAAGAATGTGTGTGGAGGGAGAAGTTATGGCTTTAAATCTGTAAGGAGCTTTGCAGATGAATTAGTTTTGGTCTTATAATTTATGCCTTGGCACATATGTGTCAATAAAGCTAGCTTGAAGCACTTGTCAAAAGAAAATTTTGGGTAGATACGAAGGTTATGTAGGCATCACAGTATTGAAATAAATATGAATGTAAGGCCTTGCGTTCAACATCTCCAATTTTAATAGTCTCCCTATGTAAAGTTAGGCCTAGAGATATATGCATTGTGAGGGTGCAAGCCATCTTTAATGGGAGTTGCCTTTGAGGCCCAGAGCTCCTGTTCTACTTCAAGTTTTTACACAAGTGTCTAGATAGAACCGAGAAATTATTGGTCACCGTACGTACCCAAAATTGTAGGGTATTGCACCACCGAACAATGTCACTCATCGCAAGGTGTTCAAGATCCGTAAAAGCTCTCCAAGTGTACGCTGCGCGCTTCGTATTTATGATTTTGGTTCCCTAGAATAGTGTTTCTCCATTGTTTATTGTAAAAGAGTTCAATTTGGTTTTCACCTTTGGGTAAATGGGAATTCTATAAATAGCTGGTTGGATTACAAGCAAATGGCCCCTCAAATTTTGCCTCTCATTCTCTCATTTCAATAGTTTAGTCTTTCAGTTCTTGCTTAGGAATTGTATTAGTTTTATTTGTTGCATGCATAGTTAGTGTTGTTTTGTTGTTTAGAAGCCACATAATCTTCTTGTGCAAGTGTTGTTACTATTTCATACAATCAATTGAGGTAGGATAGTTCCATTTTTCAGTTGGAAGCCATTAGAGTTGTAGGTTTTGTTCACAAAAGGATAGTTTCAGGTTCTAGACATTTTGTGTTGTATGACTCGCAATAAATCCCGCTAGGAATTGCATAAGCCAAGCTCTGTTCTCTTGCGCTATCCCTCTCCTACTCACATTATATTCAGTCTACATCCAAAGCTAGCCATTGTTCCAATACCTACTTTTGTTGATGCTAACATCACATGCTTTTCTGGATTCACGTGAGCACGAAGGAATGAGGAGACCACATTGAGGGGACAAAGCCACACACAATCGGATTCGCCACTGTTCTACAAAATCCAGGTTCAAGCTTTCAAAGTTCTAGTTAAAACATATCAAATAGAATAGTGAATCATTTCATTTCAGTTAATCTCACTTTCGATATTGTCGGAAGCTATGGGGATTGATAGTTTTTGAGAAACTATGATTCATTCCTCACTTCTGAGGTAGGATCGAGAGTCTTTCAAATAGATTAGATCAGTTATTTCGTTATTTAGAATAGATTTACAACTACACAGGCAAGTAGCTATACTTGGCTGCTTTGTTTGTTTTAATTTCGTTATTAGTTTAGTTGTCAATTTCTAGATATATTAAATAATTGCTCTTTCAATTCCATTCAATAGTTTATCAAAAATACAAAATTAGTTTAGTTTAATTTATATATATGCTATAGATATACTTCGTATAATTAGTTTATTTTACTTTTAGTTAGATTTATATTGTTTCTTTTGTATGACAATCACGGGACCTAGGGAGCCCAGAGAATACGTATTCGAGCCAATCGTGCCTCAACCCAATCTTGTTACAGCAATAACTGATATAGACCAGAATCTTAGAATCCAAGTCTTCCGAACAACAACAAACCTACAAGAAATCAGCCCACAGTTAAGAGGATTAAACATAGAAGACGACCAAGCACATACGTTTTGGATAAACCAACCAAACTACAGATTTCCCTAAATAGATATTCCACATGACTGTAGAAGGGCTTAAAAGAGAGCAAACGTTCGGTTGTGATCCTTTGGTCCCACAACCAGACGCAGAGATATCCTTATTGACATAGACACTAGCTTAAGAATTCAAGTTGCGTAACGCCTGTAAGGTACTCTGAGAAGATCTCACAACTTTTAGTTCTAAATATAGAGGCCGAAAAGGCATACGACTACTAGATATTAGGGATTAGGGATTAATTCCACACATGACCATAGGAGGTCCACAACAACCATGAACTTATGGTTGTGATCCACAGATCCCACAACCCAACGAGCCCACAAGTCAATCAAACATTGATGCTGGTTTACGCACATTAGTATTTAGGTCCTCTCCACTTCCACCAATTATTATCACACAATTATCCTTATTAGATATAGCAGCTAACAAAGCTAAGGATTTCTGACTAGACCAGAGAATCACCCATAGAATCCACTATATATCCATCATCCATCTTATGACCCTGTCTGAGATATACACGAAACAATCCCAGGTCATTTTCCACGTATCCCACAACCTATAGATCGAATCACGCCAGAGCTCGATATTGATTGAGCCTTCGAGCAATATCCTCGCCCCTGATGATCTATCACACCAATTCAGGTTAGGAGGGCCTTCTTTGCCTTAGATTCACAGATTCCATTAGTGCGTGTCGAAGACATAAGATTTCCTAACTAGTTTAGTTTGCCTATACCCACATATATTCCATCCCCCGGTTTGTCTCGCACGACCTCCTGGGAGGTCGGGTGAGGAAGAGTTACTTGTAGATTCCCATGCTCACTTGTCACTTTTCCATCATACAAAATTGGTGAACCCGACGTGAAACAAACAACTTTTCTTCTCCATCTCATTAGCCTTCACATCGCCACCAACAAAATTGGTGAACCGTTCACCAAAAAATTGGTGAACCTAACGTGAAACAAACAGTTCTTCCTCTTTTATTTTTCATTTCTTCCATCCACCTTCGCTCTTTCCCATTATTCTATGGGTATTCATATACCCCCAATATGTCGGGATACGATGCATATGGTAGACCTCTCTCAGTCTTGAAACAAGCTATAGTCAAACAAATAGACAACCATCACCCTCGCTTTCTAGCATGGGCTGATAACTATTCAAATAATTACTTATCATCTCAAACTCCCCCTCAAAGAACTAGCTCAAGTTCTTCATTCCAAATTGAGGAGTTCGATCAGCTTGCACAACAACCAGAGCCTTCAGGCTCTAATAATATGACATTTACTGGAGAATCTATTTCATCTCCTCGGTCTTATTCAGACCACAGATCAGTAGACAATCAGACCCACTTCCTTTTTTGGATGAGGAATACTTAGCACGCTTCACTAAAAGTGAGCAACGCTTCCAAAACATGTATCCACCAGTAGGGAGCTTACAAGTACAATCTGATACCCTATTCCAGGAAAACACCCCCATTCCTCCACCTATGGGAAATGCCCTCGGTGAAGCTTGGCAGGATAATGACCAATTCATAGCAGGGTATCATACCCCTTTGCAACCTCAAATAATACAACAAATGCCCTCAAGGAAAAATACCATATCTTCACCAAAAGAGGTCATTTCAGCCTTGGCTGAAAAGGTTAGAGGGCTGGAGCTTGCTCAAGCAAATCAAAATTCATATTTTGGGCAAGTAGGAATCCCCAACCCTCCACATCATCCTAGCCAAGTAGACCTCCTCACAGAACAGGCACGTTGGGCATGCCTCCTCAGTATTCACAACAAACGCCAACTAGAACCACGTTTTCTAATGCCACTCCTAGATGGAAAATATGATACCTCCCGGTTTAGTACAAAATAATCCATTCCTAAGAATGCTCCTCCATACTTAAACATGTATTCCA
Organism: Taxus wallichiana var. yunnanensis; assembly: GCA_018340775.1. NCBI lineage: Eukaryota > Viridiplantae > Streptophyta > Pinopsida > Cupressales > Taxaceae > Taxus > Taxus wallichiana. The sequence goes on along the minus strand of CM031243.1, from coordinate 493,776,570 downwards.
AATCACCACAGGGAGATATGTTCTCTTCTCCCGGCATGTTCGCTCAACCACAGGGATTTCCTTATGCCCCTGCAAATGCATATGCTACACCATATCAACAAACCATCCCACCTCCACCCCCTCAGCAAGCACCATCGATGGTCAAAACCTATGCGATAGGAACTTATTCAGAATATTTGAAAGAACCTTTAGACTTCACTATACGAAGCATCATGCTTCCAAGACCTCTTCCCGATTTTCCCAAGTACAAAGGGGAGGGAGACCCGAATGCACATATCAAGGCCTATGCCACAACCATTCGAGAACTGCTCCCTTGGGATGGGGTTGTTGCTAAAATATTCCCCAAAACTTTAGAGGGCATTTCCCTCGATTGGTATTACAGAATACCTGAAGCCTCAATACATTCATTTAAACAACTCGTTTCAGAGTTCATCAAGGTGTTCGACATGAACAAATTGTTGAGAACAGAATCAGGGAATTCTTGCATATTAAGCAAGAACACAATGAATCTGTTGCTCATTTCATCCAAAGATGGCGATACAGTCCTCTATTCTTCAAAGTGCTCCAAACATGGATCAGATGGAACTATGCGATTTATTCCTTCATTCTCTCAGTAGAGAGATAAAGGAAGAAGTCCAGAAGTTCCCACTAAGAACTTACGATGAAGTGCTTGAGAGTGCCCTCCGAATAGATCAAGCTGCAATAGATAGCGGTCACAAGACGTATGGAACAAACGGAGGTTAATCATCCCCAATCAAAACACTACGACCTATCCTAGTACAGTAAATGCCAATCAAGGACCTAAAATCCTTAACAAGAATCGCGGAGTGACAACAGATGGAGTAACTGACCAAACTAAAAAGGCAAATGTTGTAAATGCTCCACCACCGGTTAACAATCAATGAAACAACAATTTTACCCCAACAATCAACGCGGTGGATTTTAATCATCCACAACAACAACAACAACAACAATGGCAGATCCAGACACAGGGTCCAAGTCAAAACTCAACTGGATATCAAAACCAAAACCAAAACCAAAGACAACAAAAAAACTTTAATCCTAATAGTCAATAGTTTAATCAGAGTTTTGGACCACAACACACACCAAACCAGCAACCTAGGAATTACAATCCTAACTCGTATTGTGGTTTCCACAAAATTTGAGGCCATGACACTAGAACTTGCCGCGATTACAATAAATTCATGCAACGTTTTCCAGAGGAACAAAGACAACTTTTCATAGATATGTTCTTAGCAGATCCTAGCATCACCTATGCCAAATACTTTCATGGGAGCAGTCTCCCCTCAAAATGCACCCCTCAAGATCTTCAATGATCCGCTCCCAAATCACAATAACAATAAATTAAATCCAAATGGGACGAACAAGGGTGTAATGATAGGAAACAATGATCATGAAGCCTCGACTTCACTAAATCCACCTGTCGCACCGCAATTAGGAAATCAGCCACGAGCCCAAGATAGTCGGTTTAGTGGAGTTAGACACTGAGCTACACGTGGAAGCCATAACAAGGACACGAGAGTATTCCTCTCAGCCAAATCCAAGTTACCCACTAGAGACAGATAACATTCAACAACCATTAGTAAAACCCGTAGGTGCCTATGATTTAATTAATGACCTAACAAAGACCTTCTCTCACATCTCCTTTTTGGACTTGTTGAAGAACTCTCCCCATAGGGCTGCTCTTTTAGAAGCACTAGGTTTAGGTCATTTAATTAACATCACTCCACCTCCCGAAACACAAGTAAACCATATAGACTTCGATATTCACCCTCCAGGCAACCAGATAGGGATACCGAGTTTATATTCGACGTAAACAAAATGCCAACAGACGCTGAGATTGCACGTAGAGGTGATCCAACCTTACATTTACAAGTGTGGGTTTATAATAATTACGTTAAACGCGCAATGGTTGATGATGGGGCAGCAGTTAACATAGTCCCCTTCTCTTTCCTTCAAAAGCTAGGGTATGGAGAAACAAATTGTTCCACGACTTGAATACACTAAGAGGCTATGATAGCCTTAAAGCCACTTCGATTGGGACTATAATACTACCAGTCACCTTAGGACCCAAAACAATCCTCACTGAGTTTTATATTATAGATCGGAAACCAACTATAATATGATCCTCAGCACCATGGATACACCGTATGAAGGCAATCCCTTCTACGTTATTTCAAGAAATAAGATTCTTACACTTAGGAAAGATATTCGTAGCAAAAGGCGATCCGAAACCATTCGATATACACCTAGCAGACCTGAAGAAAAGGCCAGGCATTCACTCTGAGTTTGAACTCCCAACAAACCAACTTAACAAACCAACCGACTCAAAACCGGAAGAAAAGTTGATACCTACAATGGAGTTAGAAGTTACGAACCTAGTCAAGAATATCTCAACACTCAAGGATGAGGCTAACGTTGTAGAAATAGTGTCATTAGGAACTACCGCAAAAATTGTTGAGTTACTAGAACAAGATCTACCAATTTTCCTGCCATTTGATTCTGTAGGTATGGGATGTACCTAGGAGTTGGTTCTCTTCCAACAGAAGAACTCTGCATGGTAGAAGTAATCAAGGCAAGAAGAAATAGACGTAACGAATGTCCCAACATCCATCTTCCCAAGTAAATATTGGACTCTCCATTTCGATGGAGCTAGATGTCATTATGGGGCTAGGGCAGGTGTGATCTTTACTTCTCCCGAGGGAAAGATCCTACCATTCACCTTTAAATTAAATTTCAATGTACAAACAATGGCGCTGAGTACGAAGCCCTCCTCCTTGGTCTCATCATAGCTAAAAGGATCGGTGTTAATGACATCAGAGTGTTAGGAGACTCACAATTAGTAGCAAACCAAGTCTCTGAGGTGTATGAGACTAGAGTTGAACACTTACAGCTCTACAAAACAATAATATTAGATTTGAGCAAAGGATTTAACTTCATATCCATTGAGGCAATCCCACGAGAACAAAACCTTCTCGTGGATTCAATAACAACCTCAGCTTCATGTTTTACTCCAAACAGTGAGTTGGAAGACACCCGTTTCATGGTATCCCTTCGTATTGAACCGTTAGTAAAGAAAATGTCAACAAACCCTCTTCTAACAACATAGTTGAGAATAAATCTACTATCTTAGATCACGTTGATAGTGATAGAGCCACTCTTGATTACCTAAATGCCTATGCAGAGTTACATCTCACCCATCACATGGTAGATTTGTCCTTAATCCCACATTCGTCTTCTTACTTTGGAAATCCCATGGTAGAGCTTCCCCCACAAAAGGAGCTCGACATATACACGGTAGAGAATGGAGAAGATCTGAACTACCTCCAGCCCCACCTAAGTTTGAAGAAGGTAACACTTCTTTAATCAAAGAAATGATTGATATTAACATCGAACGGAGGAAGAACCAAAGATCTTGAAACTAGGATCTTCGTTAACTCTAGAAGAGATAGAAATACACACTCGAATCCTCAAAGAACATCAAAAGGATTTTGCATTTAATTATAAAGAAATGACAGGAGTTACACCACACATCACAATACATAACCTCATCACCAAACCAGATGCAAAGCCAATTAAACAAAAATCAAGACCAATGAAACCCAAGGTAGCTCTCATGGTGAAGGAAGAAGTAATGAAACTCCTCCAAGTAGGATTCATCAAGCCAGTTGATTATTCTCAGTGGGTATCTAATATCGTCCCCATTCTCAAAAAGAATGGGAAGATACGCATCTACATAGACTTCCGAGACATTAACAAGGCATGCCCCAAGGATGACTTCCCATTACCATCCATTGACGTCATCGTTGACGCAACAACTGGATTTGAGCTTTTGTCTCTCATGGATGGGTTCTCGGGATACAATCAAATCAGAATATCTCGAACAAGACCAAGCCAAAACCACGTTTATAACTCCTTGGGAACTTATTGCTACACTGTTATGCCATTCGGTCTCAAGAACGCTGGCGCTACATACCAATGGGCAAATGACATATATATTTCATGATCTTATTCATAAAATCATGGAATCCTATGTAGATGACTTGTTGGCCAAGGCCAGAAGCGTTAGATCACCCGAAGTGCTCCGCATCATTCTTTCACGTTTGATCGAATACGGAGTCACACTAAACCCAGAAAAATGTGTATTTGGTGTGACAGAGGGAAACTCCTAGGTTACATTATATCATCACGAGGGATCGATGTGACCCAACCAAAATCTTGGCTTTGTTCTAAATGATCCCACCTTCGATGAATTTGGCAATTAGATCATTTCTTGGGAAACTCGCAATCCGAGATTCATCCCAGATTTAAGTTTTGCCATTCATCCAATCAACAATCTACTCAAGAAAGATTATAGTATCGATTGGACAAAGACTGCAATGAGGCTTTCAAGTAGTTAAGCATTTCTTATTGTCACCACCTACGCTAATGCCTCCTAAGCCAGACCACCCTTTAATTCTATACTCACGAGCTACTCATGTCTCGCTAGCCTACATGTTGGCTCAAGAAGACGATGACAAACGAGAATGCGTGATCTATTTCATTAGCCAACATTACTCGATTATGAAACACGTTATACGCAAGTAGAAATGAGAATGCCTTGCCATAGTCTTCGCAACCAAACGCTTAAGACATTACATGCTAAATCAAGAAACAAGGGTCATTGTAAAAATAAACCATTTACGAACTTTCCTCACGCAAGGGTCCTTGTCTAAAAAGGTTGGATGCTTTATAACCTTAATGGGTGAATTCAATTAACTTTTGTAAACCAGAAGTCCGTTAAGGGACAAATCATTGCAGATTGGTTAGCCGACAACCCATTAGACGGAGGTGATCTAGTAGATCTAGATTTTCCCGATGAATGCATATATTACATCGAAACCAAACCTCCCATCTCTGAATGTCCTTGGTATACTGATATTATTAATTTTATCATGGACCATACGTATCCAGAAGGTGCTACACCACAACAAAGAAGGTGGTTACACATTATCGTAGCTAAATACGTTATTATAGAACAAGTGCTCTATCGTAAGGCTTTCGATGGAATGCTTCTAAGGTGTGTTGACACAGAAGAATCCAAGAAGATTCTCTACGAATCCCACAGTGGAATATGTGGAGGCCATTTTGGTGGTCATGCCACTACCCGCAAAATACATCGGATGGGCTATTTCTGGCCCACTCTAGAACACGACGCAGTAGAGTTTATACACAATGCCATAAATGCCAAGAATTTTCCCACGAGATTCACATGCCGGCACAAGCTCTACAACCAATCGCGACTCCATGGCCCTTTTCTACATGGGGCCTAGATTTGATAGGGAAATTCTCTCCCTCATCAACAGATGGCCATAACTTCATAATCACGGCCACCGAATATTTTACCAAATGGGTAGAGGCTATGCCTCTTACCACTATACTAGGTGTCGTGATCGCCAAGTTCATTTTGAACTAGATCATTTGCAGGTACGGTGTCCCACAAATCATTATCTCAGATAATGGCACTTCCTTTAAGAATGATGAGGTCCATGAGCTATGCAGTAAATTTAAAATAAACCATCATACAACCTCCCTATATTACCCTCAAGCCAATGGGCAAAGTTAAAGCAACAAACAAGACGTTGAAAGCTATTCTCCTTAAAACGGTAAAAGAAAACAAATGAGATTGGCATTTAAAGTTATATCCGGCCTTGTGGGCCCACCAAACCTCAATAAGAACACCAACAGGAGCAACTCCTTTCTCATTGGTATTCGGAGCAGAAGCAGTTCTCCCACTTGAGGTTGAAATACCCAGTCTCCGCATCTCACTACAAGGGATTCTAGATGAAGAAGCTTATAGAGAAGCACGCCTCTCCCAACTAGAAAGCCTAGATGAGGCCAGGTTAAATGTTGAACAATGGCATAGAGTCTATGCTGACCGGATGTGCCAGTAGTATAACAAAAAGGTCTATGAGCGAGAAATATATGAAGGAGATCTAGTTCTAAGACTAGACAACCGGATCGATAAGAAGACCGGTGAAGGAAGGAAATTCCAGCCCAAATGGTTGGGCCCATACCAAGTCACAAAGACTATGGAAATGGTGCGTATCTCTTATGTACACTGGAAGGCAAGGAATTCAACGAAACAATCAATTCCTTGCATCTTAAATGATTTTATGCATAAGTGACCAACACTATTTGTATAATTATATCTACATTGCATCTTCATGTAGTTAGGTTCATTTTGTCCACTCATTTCATAAAATTTTGTGATCAAGGAACTTATTCTCAAGCAATTCATTACAAACTTCTGATGGTATTGGCATAAGCATTCCAATCATACTTCTTCATTTTCATAACATCATCAATTGTTAATCATTTCATCAAATAAAGCTAGATATGACAAAGTCTTAACGGTAGCCATACCAAGGCCTGCATGCTTGTTCTCACTTTTGGTTTCTTCCTAGGAGGTGTCTTGCCTATGGTCTGTTCTAGAAGCTTCATAGTGTCACATCTATCCCGTATATATATCTCTTTGGAAATAAGAACATACTGACATTTTGCTCAAATAAATAAGTCAAATATAGATCAAACAAAAATTTATTTTTACACATTTCCTTGCCCTACCAACCTTCGGTGATGAGCTTGCGTCTCTTACTAGTGACGTAGGGTTGGGAAAGGATGGGAATGCCCTTACTCGCCTGTGCCTTGTCCATGGTGATAAGCCCATGCTTCCTACTAGTAGCATGGGGCAAGGTGTAGGGGGTCCTCTTGACAATAAATGTTAAAATCATAAGCAAACAGTTCAAATAAACCTTTGAAATCTTGAGTCAGAAATAAATGAATCAGATGTCCAAAATTCCAAGAGAGTTCAAAACCCCAAAACCAGATTTTTCAACCATGTGGCCATCTACGGATCTAAGTCTAGATAAACCACAAAGCAAGTTGCATTCTAAACTATGGAGTCACTTGAGTAGAATAGGTTTGTAGCATCCTAATTTGGTTCCACCAAATCTTTGTCTATCTCTCATCACTACCATTCAACAAATTTCATAGCTTGTGCCCTTTCTAGCTCTCGGTGGTGAGCCCTCGCATCTTACTAGTTGCATGGAGTTAGAGTGGGGCAAGTTCATCCGCTCATCATACCAACTTGTCATCACATTCTATCAAAACAATATGAAGTACCGAAAATTGCTTATAGAAGCTAAAGTTCAAAATCACATTGTGTCTACATTATCATATATCAGCATCACGAAATACAAAAAGAAAGAAAGAAAGCATTTGTGTCATTTGTTCTCCATTGCATACATTCTAAAAAGCATATAAAAACAACATTATAATTTACATGTGGAAACGAATCACAAAATCCTAGACACCAAGAGTCTGATCCAAAAGAAGTATATATATATATATATATATAATCAAGTTTTATGTACAATGCCATCATGCGCTAGGCATGGTCAAAATGCTCAATGAGCCCGAAAATACAAAATAAATCGTATAAACAATCTAAGAGTCACTACAAAAAGAGCCAAGTGGCCTCTCAACCCCTATGAGATCCCTCTGAAGGTGCACGACCACGTCTAGGACTCGCTACACCGGCGCTCTGAGTGCACTGAGGGCTCACGGTCCCGAGGAGTAGCTACAGCCTCGCTATGAGAGTGACTCCTCATCAAGCACTCTGCTGTCCTATACCTAGCCAACTCAGTACGAGGGTAGTCACCATCTTGGCCACATGCCAGACAGGGGCAAAGACATCACTATGCCTACCAGCTGCTGAAGGCTCCCCTGCATCCACGGATAGCTCAACATGAGTCTTCTCCATGGGGATCATCAGGGTATCAGTACATACCCAGCGAATCAGGTCTCGCCACTCATCAGCAGTCTCTGCAAGCAAAGGAGAAAAAAAATTAGAAATAATCAAAAGGTAAAACAAAGAATGAAACAAAAGGAGAGATAACAACTAAGACAATCCTAGCTAAAAACAAATATTAAGAGAAGGGTGATAACTCACTCGATCTCCGGCCTCCAAGAGGGATCCCTAGGATCAGCGCCTGCCATAGATGCCACCACTGACTGATGTCCTCCTCCTGCCTGGGGCAACATAACATCCTACTACGGACTCATCCTCTCCGCCTAAGTCCTGAGAGGGCAACTCCTCTGAAACTAGAGTCTCCCTCTCTACACTCTCTCCCTCTCTTGGCTTGTAGAAGATCTCCTGAGTGTCATGCCACTCGGGATCACTATCCTCCTCTCCACCCGACTCACTGACCTCCATATCCTCGGTCTCCTCCTCCGTCTCTCCCCCTGTGAACTCCTCAAACTCGAGTCTATATCAATGGGGTCATCACTGTGGGCAGGGCCGGCGGTGATCCGAAGTAAAGGTGCCTGAGGAGCACCGGCTCTCCCTCGAGCGCGTACCACCACTCCTGGCTGCAATAGGGATGCCAGAGTAACAATAGTCCAACCCCGGCCTCTAGGACCTCCCCTAGCCTCCCGAACTAATCTAAACACTGGCACCACTGGGAAGCATACCAACGTAAGCAAGGCCAAACTGCTGAGGCACTCGATCAAAGGGGTGTGTCTCCACCTTCCCATCCTGTCCACAAGCTGCCCTATAGTAGAGCAGGAAATCAAAGTGAGGGTCTCCTCACCCCACAACCCTGCCATGGCCTGATAAGGTGTGGCCTCCATATCATCAGTAGTCAGGGAAGCAACTGGCTGGTGGGGTGCTCTAAGCACCGACATCTCTGTCCATCTAGCTGCCCTCACAGCTCCGGATCCGCCACCTCTACCTCTCCCATAAGGGATGATGCGCTCATAGACCCAACTCATAACCAGGGTCGGATGGCTCAAAGACTCGCCCTAGTAAGTGAACCACCCTGTAAAAGTCATGATAGGTGGTCCCAAGTATATCAGCTCCCTAGGCATAAATCCGGCCATGTGCCTCAATCTGTGCAATAATAGGGGACCAACAGTAGAGTAAGGTGTCCCCTCCCTTGTCCCCGATCAATCTCGAGGCAAGGATCCCCATAATGGCTTGATGAATCAAAGGGATAGGCAAGCTAGGAATGGAATGACCCTCACCCCCTTCTTCGAACCAGTGGAGATAACTGCGTCTCCCATATATGTAGCCCACTGAGCTATCTGAGCCCGCGACCCCACTGTCTCAAGTGTGAGTCATCTCCCGATGATCGGGACTCCCAAGATGTGGTAGACATCCTCCAGGGTGATAGTCCACTCACCCCGACTCCTGGAAATCGGAAAGTGTTCCGATCAACATCCCAATACGAAAACAAGTCACAAAGTATGTGACTAGAAGGTGCGACATGAGGAACCCGTGATATACGCAATATGCGGCCCTCTGAAGAGTATCCTGCTTGGCCTGAGAAAGTGCATCCAACACTGACTGGAAGCCAATCACACACTCTCTCTCTCTCGCTCCATCTGATATATTCCTCCTTCGCCTGCATACACCCAAAACATGCAAAAAGAGTAAGTTAGTATTCAAATTACATTAAAAAAATCATTAAAACATATAAGAATACTAAAAATGCAAAATTGGGCTCAAAACACTATGTTTTTTGGCATTCTGTAAAGGACCACCACCCTGAGCAGGGCGGCGGTTCCATAACCACCACCTTAAAGGGCGGCGGTCCTATAACCACCGCCCTGCTCAGGGCGGCGGTCGTGTCCCGCATTTCCAAACGGGTCACGTGCCCTAAAAATGCCTAAAAACACAAAAAAATGACTATTTTGACTAAAACAAAGCCTACCCATTAGGCGCCCCCTAAGTGACCCTATTAACACTAACATTTTCAAAAATAATCCCCCCATGACAAAGATTTCATCATTTTAACATTTTGGGGGTAAAAACATTAAATCAAGAAGAACTAACTTGTGATCTCGCGGTCGATGTTCCACTCACGAGGCATGATCACTATCTCGTCACAAACATTTTGACTATACTCTCATCAAAAACCATCACCGTGGGTCCTAGAGCTCAAAATCAATCAAATCAACACGCAAATGAATAGGAAAATGGGCCCATTTTTATATATATAGCATCTTGACTCATTTTGAATGCCCTTTTCAGGTTTGGAGCACCGACGGAGGTAAGTTCTTATCCCCACGCAAATGGTAAGTCCTCATTTCATATTATTTTAGTATTTATTTTTCAATTTATTTTATCTATCTGCACTTGAGTCCTCTTTTCATTTTGGCAGTAGCGGGAATTTTGGATGGCATCATTTCGACACACGGACGTGTCAGGTATAATTTCTAACTTCCCATTTCGGGACCACCATACTCAGACCCACCATTTTACGCCTCTTCATGGCTAAAACGCTTCTCCGAGGGGGCAATATGTACGTACCCAAAATTATAGGGTACTGCACCGCCGAACAATGTCACACGTGCCCCAATGATGATACAGGTCTCCTCGCAAGGTGTTCGGGATCCGAAAAGCTCTCCAAGTGTACATTAACATCCCGCATGCCCCGCTTAGCCTCTGCATGCTTTTTTTTGCTCTTTTCCCCTTTTCCTTTTCTTTTGCTTTTTGGTCTTCGCACCGCCCCGCCTGCGGGTCGCATCCTGAACCGCCACCTGCTCAGGGGCGGTCCTTCACGCGTTTTTCCAAAATGTTCCTTTTATCGCGACTCGCGTAAATTTTCAACGTTTACCATCTTTTTTCACCGCCTTTGCTCATATTTATGATTTTGGTTCCCTGGAATAGTGTTTCTCCATTGTTTATTGTAAAAGAGTTCAATTTGGTTTTCACCTTTGGGTAAATGGGAATTCTATAAATAGCTGGTTGGATTACAAGCAAATGGCCCCTCAAATTTTGCCTCTCATTCTCTCATTTCAAATTTAGTCTTTCAGTTCTTGCTTAGGAATTGTGTTAGTTTTATTTGTTGCATGCATAGTTAGTGTTGTTTTGTTGTTTAGAAGCCACATAATCTTCTTGTAGTGTGTTATTATTACTATTTCATACAATCAATTGAGGTAGGATAGTTCCATTTTTCAAGTCGGAAGCCATTAGAGTTGTAGGTTTTGTTCATCAAAAAAGGATAGTTTCAGGTTCTAGACATTTTGTGTTGTATGACTCATAATAAATCCCGCTAGGAATTACATAAGCCAAGCTCTATTCTCTTGCGCTATCCCTCTCCTACTCGCATTGTATTCAGTCTGCATCCAAAGCTGCCATTGTTCCAATACCTACTTCTGTTGATGCTAACATCACACGCTTTTCTGGATTCACGTGAGCACGAAGGAACGAGGAGACCACACTGAGGGGACAAAGCCACACACAATCGGATTCACCACTGTTCTACAAAATCCAGGTTCAAGCTTTCAAAGTTCTAGTTAAAACATATCAAATAGAATAGTGAATCATTTCATTTCAGTTAATCTCACTTTCGATATTACCGGGAAGCATGGGGATTGATAGTTTCTGAGAAACTATGATTCATTCCTCACTTCTGAGGTAGGATCGAGAGTCTTTCAAATAGATTAGATCAGTTATTTCGTTATTTAGAATAGATTTACAATTGCATGCAAGTAGCTATACTCTGGCTACTTTGTTTGTTTTTAATTTCATTATTAGTTTAGTTGTCAATTTCTAGATATATTAAATAATTTCTCTTTCAATTCCGTTCAATAGTTTATCAAAAATACAAAATTAGTTTAGTTTAATTTATATATATATAGATATATCTTGCATAGTTAGTTTATTCTGTCATTAGTTAGATTTATATTGTTTCTTTCGTATGACAATCACGGACCTAGGGAGCCCAGAGAATACGTATTCGAGCCAATCATGCCTCAACCCAATCTTGTTACAACAATAACTCGATATAGACCAGAATCTTAGAATCCAAGTCTTCCGAACAACAACAGACCTACAAGAAATCAGCCCACAGTTAAGAGGATTAAACATAGAAGACTGACCAAGCACATACGTTTTGGATAAACCAGCCAAACTACATATTGCCCTAAATAGATATTCACATGACTGTAGAAGGGCTTGAAAGAGAGCAAACGTTTGGTTGTGATCCTTTGGTCCCACAACCAGACGCAGAGATATCCTTATTGACATGTATACACTAGCTTAAGAATTCAAGCTGCTGTAACGCCTGTAAGGTACTCGAGAAGATCTCACAACTTTTAGTTCTAAATATAGAGGCCGAAAAGGCATACGACTACTAGATTTTAGGGATTAGGGATTAATTCTCGCACATGACCATAGGAGGTCCACAACAACCATGAACTTATGGTTGTGATCCACAGATCCCACAACCCAACGAGCCCACAAGTCAATCAGACGTTGATGTTGGTTTACGCACATTAGTATTTAGGTCCTCTCCACTTCCACCAATTATTATCACACAATTATCCTTATTAGATATAGCAAGCTAACAAAGCTAAGGATTTCTGGACTAGACCAGAGAATCACCCATAGAATCCACTATATATCCATCATCCATCTTATGACCCTATCTGGAGATATACACGAAACAATCCCAGGTCATTTTCCATGTATCCCACAACCCATAGATCGAATCACGCCAGAGCTCGATATTGATTGGAGCCTTCGAGCAGTCATCCTCACCAACCGATCTATCACACCAGTTCAAGTTAGGAGGGCCTTCTTTGCCTTAGATTCGCATATTCCATTAGTGCGTGTCAAAGACATAAGATTTCCTAACTAGTTTGCCTATATCCCACGTATATTCCATCCCCACCGGCTATCTCAGCACGACCTCGGGAGGTCGGGTGCGAGGAAGAGTTACTTGTAGATTCCCATGCTCGCTTGTCACTTTTCCATCATACAGTCACCTATCAAACAAATTAATTTGACATGGACAAAGAATTTATGGATCATCACATTATAGAAATATTGAAGCAAACACATATGCCTGGAGAAAATTTGAAAATTTGTGGGCTTCCAACGAGGAATCTACGAAGCAAGCAAAAATTCACTTCAATAAAAACAAAAAGAAAGGCTGCAACTGCAAGGATCTAATCAGACTGATTAGATCTCATTATCACGATTCCGATGACGGTGGAAAGTTTGTAGGTCAACTGGAATGGTTGTAGGACGTTGCAGAACATTTCCCAGCTCTAGATGAAAACGCATGAGGATGACAACACTCTCCTTTCTAAATACAACCATAATACTCTTGCCTTTTCATAGGGGGGGATCACGACAAAATCTATTCAAGCCTCGCCAACAAGATTTAGATCTCGATGACTTCTATTTAAAAATGTGATTCTCAATATTTGAAAACCATTAATTTACTTAATGTTATCGACATTGACATTGATATAATATGTATGGCTGCTTACAATGAATTGAAAAGGCTCCTAAAACTGCACAAGCAAGTTCTTGATTCTCTAAATTCGTGCCCATCCCTCTTACAACCCATGTCAAACTGGCGTTAGAGAACAAGTTAACGTGTAAATTTAACAATAATTGGATAGTTGTATAGAGTTCAAATTTATTCCCTCACATAATTAAATAAACAAGATGTTACATGAAAATGCTAAATGGAGCTCTTGCTAATAGTCGTCCCAAAACCAATGTCATTATAGGTTAAATCGGGCACACACACAGAGATAAATCTGAGGCCCGAGGTTAAATTTGATGGTCGTTTAGACATTTTTCATGATTTAAACTGTAAAATACTTGCAAATATTTGAAATAACCGTCACATGCAACTGCTTGCATATTTTATGCATGACCATCTTTTTTTCTATAGTTTTTTAAATAAACAGACAATACACTAATCAGGCTAAACGGAGGTCTCGCTAATAGCCATCCCAAAACTAATGCCATTATGGGTTGAATCAGGCATGCACACAAACAAATATATGTGGTCCAGGGGTTAAATTCGATGGTAGATTAAACATTTTTGTGATTTAAATACTTGTAAATATTTTATGTATTTTATGTATTTCAATTTTTTCTATATATATATATATATATATAATATATATAATATACTAAATATATTCAAAATAAGTATGTATATAATATTTTAAATGCCCCATGTATTTAACAACAAAATAAAAGTTGAGTGGGAAAATAGACCCATGTCAAAAACCCACCACAAAATACAAGTTGAGTAGGAAAATAAACCATGTCAAAAACTCACTAATCGGATTCAACACTTCTCAAAACCTAAATCGACCACAAAAGGACATAGTTGACGCGACCTTAAAAGAAATGTCATTTTCCTTCTTTGTCGTGTCGATTGGTGACGCCCTCGGACAATGATTCTTTTTGTGCAGCCCCACCGGTGGAATTTTGACCATCAGTAAAAATCTATGGTTGGAGTAAATTCATACATTGTCAAGACGTACTTTCAATTAAAAAATCAAAAATGTTGATTTTCTTCATAGGTGTCGAAGTCGACGCATCGTTGTGAAAGGGAACGCCCATTGGCGTAATTAAATGTCAATCACAAATCCTTTAAAGAACATTTTTTACAACCTAACTCTTTGTTCTTTTTTATTGATATTTCACAAGTAATATATTTATTACTTTATGAAACTTTAAAAGATTTGTCCATCGTTAAATTCTTGGAATTTTTGAGTCAAGAAAGCATACCCATTATACTTACATGAGAAAAAAATCACATATATATGTATATCAATATATAAATGTACTCGCACGTACACAATTGACATATATACGATAAGTTATAATGGGTTTCGTGTGGGCTGATTACAATGGTAGAGAATAAGAAGAACAAGGGATCGAATTTGTTTTTTCCTTTTCCAAGGTGAAAAAGTTAATGGGTGTTTAAAATAAATGAAGACTACTTTTCTAATTTTTAGTATTGTAATAATAATATAGATGTGCACAATTTTACCGGCAATATTGAAATTGCTATTATTGATAATTGTTTGATGAACATTGAAATTGCTTTCTACGACTTTTAAAAACTTCATTTATTCAAATAATTAATCCATTTAGTTAGTAATATTGGTTATTGGTAACACACAAACCTCAATAGACTATGATCCTTATAGGGACACTACAAGGAGGTGTCCCTCCTACTAACATAATGGTTGCATGACGAGAAATACAAATCATATATTTAGCCATGATGTTTATGCCAACGAGGGTGATGCCACAATGAAAGTGCCCCTTTATCGACATAATGGTTGATTGATTGAGGATTTTAGAGTCATAGAAGTAATTCTTGGATGCACTTAAGAGGAATATTCAACTTGGTGTAACAAGGAAAGCATTTAGAGCCAATTTTTAATGGAATTATTTTTTAATTATGTTGTCATCAAGAAGAGAGGGGAAGGTTGAGAAATAAAATATGCACATCCTGTAACCAATCAAACATTATGTTTGCAAGACAAGTATGTTTTCTTACTTGGTCTTCCCTCCTCCTTTATTATTTTATACTCCCAAAAACTCATTTGATTACCTCTCATACATGGCTTACTACCAAAAGTAGGATAAAATGCCCATTAAACATCTCTTATGTGCCTTACTACCCCATGTTAGATATGCCTCTTTAGTGTATCTTAGTATTTCTTCCGTGAATCTAAAAATCCTCACTCATTCATTCATACTCGTAGGTCATGATGTTTTTAGAGGATGCCTACTTGCTATAAGTGCTCCAACATACATGGATAAATACAATGTGAATTTGATTTGAACCATTTACAAGCAACATAATTACGTAATAGTTGGAAATTTGTAAACTAGGATTCTAAATTAACAATCAAATAAAACATTAATTTCATTACAACAGATTTGAGAGGGAGACATTAAACTATGACTAAATCATTTTTGTGAGGCTCCTTTTATTATAGAGTTTAAAAACCCAAATTTGGCAATTTATCATATGATAATGAAAAAATTCTTTATCCCTAGATCATGACTTGTGCACACATGCTAGGTTAGGCGACCTATCCTTATCTCTTTTGCGTGACTTTCTTCTTTATTCACATTACTTAGTCACTCATATAACTAATTACATTAGTCCACCACAATATACTCCTCCAATGCATTTTTTCGAGAACTTTACATAATCCCGCAAACTTCATATATGGGACCATTTGTTTAGGATCAAACTGTCCAACAGTTTGGTTCAAGGATGACATTTTTTCCATCCACCTAATGATCAAATTTTAATTTGATATCTTTTATGGGTCATTTCATATCATGTAGGTAGGCCTTAATCCTAATTTAATTTAATTTGAATTAAATCTATATTGCAGAGTCACTATTGAAATAAATGATGTATAAATACTAGAATATAGAAATGACACGAGTAAACTAAGATATAAATATAAAACCCTAAGCACAAGAGATAGATGAAGAGACTCGAGTATTTATGCTCTATTTGGAGTTGATATGAACTCGGGAAAAGTGTTGAACCAGATAGGCAGAGTGTCGTAAATGCTTAGTATAAATTATGCAAAATGAACAAAGTTAGACATGGGTTCCCACACTAGGACAGGGGCACATGGGAGCCGGAGATTGCTATAGGGTTCCCGTGATCGTAAATAGTCAAAATCTAGTTTTCATTGTGTCGCAAGAGTGTCACAGTTATTTCTTGTTGATCACTTGATAGTCGCACAATGATCGCCGAGGGTACATGTAACTTGCAAAAGAAGAGTTCACCTACAAGCCCACAAACCACATCAAACCTAAAAAGGAAAATATATAATGGGGAGTCGATCGACCCCTATGATAACCCTAAGAGTGAACTTACAACAGAGCACTGCAATACATCTCAAACTCCATGTATTTCTTGTGAGTGTGTAGAAATTTTTCCCTAGGATGCCCTTGTGCAAGTTGCACTTGATAATAGGGGCTAGATCTAGAATGTAGAAATGTATAACATGTGTGGATGGAATAGAATGAACTTCCTCTTCTATGAATTGTATGCAAATTTTATGTAACCCTTGTCCCTTGAATGGATACTAGATGGATGCCTTTGAAGTGCTTTAGTACCTTTGGAATACAAGCTTAGGTGATGATAGTAATGCTTAATGTTTGGTCCTTGATTTTGAAAACATAACTATGTATTTATATGATTTCCTTATTTGAATTTCGTAATTGACAACTGGAAGGCCAACCCATAAGTGAAAAAGATGCCCAAAAGATAAAAGAGACCCAAAATAAGTGAGTAAGATAAGAAAGGATTCGGGGCTCCAGGAGAGATAGGAGCGCTTGGGCATTGTTTGTCCTGGCCGGGCGTTGTGTTTGAAGCCATGAAAGATAAACAAGTAAAGTTATGACTGGGTTGTAGGGTGTGTAAGACCAAATAAAAAGTAAAAACAAAGAAAAGAGGCCAAAGATAGTTGTTAACCACTAGTTTTCTTGCTTAGGAATCATGTAAATGTTAGTATGCTTTTATGACCTAGAAATGTATCCAAGTGCATGATTTTGTGTCTACATTTTCCCCACTTTATATTGTTGAGTGAATACTCAATAACATAAAGTAGATAAGAGATGCATACCTTATGATCTTGTAGAGCATGCGGTGAAATGTGTGTCGAGTGGACAAGTGAAGTGTGGAATGATGCAAAGTGAAACATGGAGACTAGGAAAGGAAAGTGACCCTAGGGGTGAAGCATTATGGGTTGCACCATGTTTTTTTTTTTTGTTATTGTTGTTTTATCTTGTAAGGATAGACTTGTAAAAGAAGAGTAATAATGTAGTCAAATTCTTATATATGATAAATTAGAGAAAAATGTGCATAAGTATGTAAAAGTGTGTAAAAGGAAAGTGTGCACATAATGTAAAGAATGTAAAAGGATAGAAAAGTGTCCTAAAATGTTGTGTAGAATGAGTTTTTTGGGAGATCTCATGCCAAGAGTGAGTTTTTGGGTAATCTCGCGCCAAGTGCGAGTTTTTTGGGAGATCTCACACCAAAGAGTAAGTGTTGGGGAGAGAGGTATAATGTTACTCTCCATCCATGAATCTACTTGATAAATACCACCGTAGATGGTGCGTTCTTGATTTATTCCCACAGTTGTATCGATTAATTTTGAGTTAGTTCTAAATTATATAGATAGAATGCATTCTATAAATGGAGAATTGTTCTCTATAATCGTGAAACTGCTCAAGAAGACTTTTGTAGACTGTGTCTTGACATGATAAGTTGATTGTGTGTACTCCCATGACATTAGCACCTGGGAGAACACATGTGCTAAAATGCTTCTATATGAGTTTGGGTGTTGGTTTTTGTGTTGTGTTGAGGACCCAAGTAAGATTTTGGGTCATTCTCAGTGACTCGATTTCTATGTTGTTTATGTACTCTGTAGATCTATACTATAGCTCTATGCTACTATAGGGGTGATTTGTTTTCCTAATATATGCCTCCCTCGTTTGGGGTGCATGCGATGATGGTAGGAGAATGCCACCGAAAGGAGAGGACCTGATGATAAGTTGAACCATATCCCAATAAGGGTAGTGGATGTACATGGTAGAAACCAAGGCATATGGAAACAAAGCGGCAATAATATGTGTTAGTAGAAAAAGTAGCTAACATGCAAAAGAAGACAATGTAACAAGCAAGTGTGCAAACAAGATAAACCGTGAAAAAATGAGTTTCAAACATGGGACATCGCTCACAATGTCACAAGACAATCAGGGCCGAAGCAACCAAAAGCATAAAAAAGTGATCAAACAAGACATAGGGCATAGCCCACAAACAATGGCATACAATAACAAACAATGAAAAAAAAAGTGTATCAGATAACCATGGTGGCATATAGTCCTGCAAAGAAAATGCTACACATGAAGCACCCATTAGCATGTTAGAAATATAAAAATTATGTTAATACATGTATGTATCAATGGAAATTAATGTGCTAGTAAGAATAGGAAGTATTATATGATGAAATAATAAAACCTGTAATATGTGAGAGTAGTCAAATGTAGATTCCTCAGAGCCTCAAAGGGGATCGGTAAAATGTACATTTCAAACATCATTGCAGTGTGTGAAAATTTTCAAGAGATTTGCATTCACTGCAAAAGACCAAGTGAATGCACATGTGTGTATATAGAAATATAATGTCATATTGAGTATTTGACTAGCATAGTAAACAAAGTGTATCATGCAAATAACATAAACAAGCAAGAGTAAGTGAAACCAAGATATGCAACATGCAAGTGTAAGAGTGTGATGGAATGGTATGTAATGTGTGGATGTGCTAGGAGCAAAGTATGCCTCCTAGGGGATGTGTATGAGACGAGGTTCATTTATAAAAGACCCCTCAAAAATCAAGAATGAACCATATAACAAGAGTGCATCATCGGGAAATGGTGTGAAAAATTTATGCTAGAAAGATAGAATCATGAAGCATAGAGCATGAAGAGTGAATGTGGTGAGGTTCATTTGAGATTTAGACTCTCAAGCAGCAATGAGTATGAATTATGGAACTAGAGTGCATCATATGGTAATGATGATACATCATTGTGTATCGAGAGGGTTTGAAAGTGCTTAAAAAGATTAGACATGAAGCATGGAGTGTGAAGTATGGTAGTAGATGTTAAAGACAACTGATAGTGCTAGAAGGGGGAAGTGCAAGTGCAATTCCCCCAAGTGTGCCAATGATGGAGAGATATGTGACGATGTGATAAGGATCATGGCATGGTGGCAAAGTTTGAAATGTGTCTTGGCTATCAATGTAAGGATTAACTTATTTGACAAAGAGAATTGGATGTAGAAGTGGAGTAGGGTGGGGAGGGATCTTGAATGGTGGTAGCTTATTTGAGATTGATAACACTGTAGATAACTTGGTAGGAGGAGATAATGGGTAAATGTTTTTAAAGGTGGTTGCTTATTTGGAATTGGTAATGTTGTAGAGGACTTGAGAGGAGGAGGGGATGGACTGATTATTAGAGGAGGTTGCTTAGTTGGAGTTTATAATGTGGAAAAATACTTGAGAGGAAGAGGGGATGTATTGATTTTTAGAGGAGGTTGCTTAGTTGGAATGGGTTGGATAGGAAACTCTTGACTGACCAAAGAAGGAACATTAGTGATTATGGATTGATGCTCATTAGACATGGATGAATAAAATTTGGAGCCAATGGGATTTAGCAATTGGAGATGAGCATGCAACAACATTTTGGGTAGAAAATGAAATGAAACCATGATGCTTAAGGTGGACAATTTTTCATTTTAGAGCATAGAAATCATTGTCATTATGTCCATTAATTTGATGATAATTACAATATGGGTGCCCTTGGTATTTTGCAAGATGACGATAAGGAGGATAGTAATGAGTAGATGGCAAGTTGATCAATTGGTGATTGAGGAGCTCAGGAATAATATCATGTTGCTTAGCATTTAAATCAAACTTGAGAGGTGTGGGTAGCAACAAGAGTTGGGGTTCATTGATATGAGCACATATAGAGGTCATAGAAGTAGAATGAAAATCATCCTTTAGATGTTGGATTTCTACTTTAAGATATGTAATCGTGGTTTCCATAGTTTGGATTTTGTTTTGAAATAAACAATGTAAAGCTTGAATTGATTCTAAGATGGGTTGATTGAATGAAGGATTAGGAGCCATGGACTCATCAGATAGAAAATTGAAGATAGTACTTACTTGAGAAGGTAGAATATCGAGGAGATGTGTTGTCTAGGGTTTTTATATAATATCCTTGCAAGGTGGATGCATTTGATTTAGGTCATGCAAAGAGATTTGAGCAATTTGAGGATCCATGAAAGAAGGTTAGATAGAATAATTAGAATGAGGATCTGAGTGTATGATCATGAGTATGGTTCACCAAATGATTTAATTTAATTTGAATTAAATCTATATTACAGAGTCACTACTAAAATAAATTATGTATAAATGCTGGAATATAGAAATGAAACAAGTAAACTGAGATATAAATATAAAATCCTAAGCACAAGAGATAGATGAAGAGACATAGTTGATTTATACTCGATCTGGATTGGGAAAAGTGTTGAACAAGTTGGGCGAGTATTGTAAATTCTTAGTATAAAATTTTTAACTCACAAACAGAGTCGAATATGGGTGCCCACACTAGGACAAGGGTTCTGGGTGCTGGAGATCTGTTATTGGGCGCCCGTGATTGTGCAAATAGTCATAATTTGTTTTTCACTATGTCACAAAAGTGTCACAATAGCTTATTTCTTATTGATCAAGTTTGATAGTCGCACAATGATCATTGAGGGTACCATGAACTTGAAAAACAAGAGTTCACCTACATAAGCCCACAAACCACATCAAACCTAAAAGTAAAATATAGAATGGGGATTTAGATTGACACCAAAATGGTCACCCTGAGAGTGAACTTACGACCGAGCACTGCACTACATCTCAGACTCCATTTAGTTCTTGTGAATGTGTGTAGAAATTGTGCCCTAGGATGCCCCTAGTGTAAGTTACACTTGATAGCGGCTAGATCTATAATGTATAAATGTATAACATGTGTGGATGGAATAGAATGAACTTCCCCTTCCTATGTAGTGTATATAGAGTTGATGTAACCCTTTTCCCTTGAATGGATGTTAGATGGATGCCTTTGAAGTGCTTTAGTGCCTTTGGAATGCAAGCTTAGGCGATGATAGTAATGTTTAGTGTTTGGTCCTTGATTTTGAAGACATAACTATGTATTTAGATGTTCCCTTATTTACATTTCGTAATTGACAACTGGAAGGCCAACCCATAAGTGAAAAAGATTCCCAAAATATAAAAGAGACCCAAAAGAAGTGAGTAAGATAAGAAAGGGTCTGGGGTTCCTAGGAGGGACATGAGCATTTGGGTATTCTGCCTGGCCGGGCGCCGTGTCTCAAAGCCATAAAATATAAAACAAGTATAGTTATTACTGGGTTGTAGGGTGTGCAAGTCCAAATATAAAACAAAAGACAAAGAAAAGAGGCCAAAGATTGTTGTCAACCACTAGTTTTCTTGCTTAGGAATCATGTAAATGCTAATATGATTTTAGGACCTATAAATGTACCCAAGTGCGTGATTTTGTGCCTACAAATGAAATTTTTACTTTCAAATGCCTATATAATCAAGTTTAACTCACTTATTCACCTCACTTAGCACTTTTAAGAGCATACTTGCAAAGTACATTCCAAAACCACTCCAAGATATTCTAAATCCCTTAAAAGAAAAAACATAATATACAAGTAACC
Source organism: Taxus wallichiana var. yunnanensis (assembly GCA_018340775.1). Lineage (NCBI taxonomy): Eukaryota > Viridiplantae > Streptophyta > Pinopsida > Cupressales > Taxaceae > Taxus > Taxus wallichiana. Next base: position 493,754,413 of record CM031243.1, on the reverse strand, counting down.
CCTATAAATATCTTAAGCACATTTAACTAGGCTATAAAGTCATGCCTTCCAAGCTAGATACCTCATAAACCAAATTAATATAAGTATGTTAAGCCATCTATTCTCATTTCCAAGTAGTTAAGTTGTCAAACTAGTTGCGCATGGAAAAATATCACATGTTAGGTGAGCTATGTGTGATTTGAGACCTCTCCAAAGTATTTCCAACACAGTAATGTACGGATTGCACTTCAACCCAAATATTAACCTTTTTACACAATCTACTGCCCTTTGTTAGGTTTTGAAGCTATTTTGCATTACATAGAGGGTTTTACAAATATGTGAAACCTAGTGTTTGAAAGTGAAGTACATCGGGGTACATCATAGGGACATAAAAAGTTACGAGCTTGAGCGCATCACCGTATCTTGAACCATTTTACAGTACTAAATCATTTGACACTTCTATGCATGTTATAAAATTCCATACTTTCCTAATTTTGCACTCTAAATCCACGAAAAAAACACTATCAAATAATTTATAACATATACACCCATACAACATTGTTAGTTCAACTACTTGCATCTATGATCAACTAAGTGCATCTATTTTATTGTGTTTTAGCAATCATTTCCATATTACATCTTGTAAATTGTTAACAATAGTATATTTTAGTATGTGCATTAATGTTTATTGATTGATCTAAATGTACTTTGAGTTCTAGAATCATTAACCCTTAAGTAAATAAAACACATTAACCTAACACAATCTTCTTTAGTTATTTTAGTATTAAATCACATGGATAGCTCGCTCCTTTCTCAAATATGCAACCTTTTAGACTAATTTTCCTTGATCTATATCAAGCCTCATGTTGAATTGTAATGCCCCTAATGGAGAATATTCAAAACCCAAAGAGAACACTTGAAATTCATAATTTATTGAAACAAATTGGTTGAAGAAATTTATGATAATAATACAAGTTATCCTCTATTTTCATATTTGAAGTTAACCTAGAAATGGCGAGTTGATCTAGAACTCAATAACCCTCAAATCGACCTAAAATTAACCAAATATTTGCCAAAATAATCGAATTAATTATTCATGTATGAATACCAAAATATATAATTTTTGGACTCAAAATAAGTGTTGGAAATTTATTAAAAGTCTACGTATAAACTTACAAAAGTGGCCGGTAAGATGTGATCCCAAGCCCAAATCCACTCAAACAAAGTATAATATGGCATCTAAAATTATGAAAAAGTTGTTAGTGATGAGATCTAGGACAATGCGTGCCCTATAATCACAAAAATCCACCCAAAAGGGTGTAGATAACCCTAGTTGTGGCTGAAAATGAAGGTAAAAAAGTTGCCTCAACACTTTTATCTTCAAACCCTATATGGAATGCCACAAATCTATAATATTGGGTCTTCAATCACTGCTGAAAATATGAAATACTCCTTGAATCTCAATATAAAATTCTAAAATGGAGGATCTTCACACAAAGGATGAATATTTTTCAATCTTTAACCTTTGGAAGAGAGGGTTTTCGTCCTCTAATGCATGTACACTAACGGGATTTCGTCCTTTGGTGGAGAAATGGAAGAGCAATCAACCCAAACTAGAAAATACATATCAAAATAACCAAAAGATGTCAAATGAACCCCTCTTCACCTCCTTTTATACTTTTTGTCTCTATTTTTCAAGTGGGACGTTCCATGTGGGATTAATAAAGTAACTTTATTTTCTATTTTAATATTACTTTACTTTTTCCACCCACCTTTAATAGTTAATTTAAGTACCGATAATAAGAATTAATTTAGTACTCAAATTAGATTATCAATTCCTCCTTTATTCTCCCTTTAACCAACTCGAATACAATGGAAAATAGGCTAAAAAGAGGTCTTCTACCTGCCAATATTTTAAAAATATGTTTTATTCTTATAATAATATTAATAAGTTGCCCTTAGATGATGAATTGACCGGGCCCAACTTAGAAATATTATTAATGTCTATTAATTTGAAAAGGGGATATTACATCTACACACCCATGGTTTCATATTAGCTTTGTGCATGCTCTTCTTATATACCCTTTCAAAGGTCAATAATCAATTTAATCACACACCCATTGAGTATATCCAACTTTCTCTTACTACTTGCAAGTGTTGGCTTCCTATGGCTTCCTCCCATGTTTGTGTACAAGGCATCCCTTCTATCTACTAAAATGATGAACATGATGTGCCTTTAAATCCCCTTAAAATACAAGATGAGCTTACTACAACTATTCTTGCTAATGAACTTAATGATTTCAATCATGATCGGGTTATACTTTTATCTCACTTTTGTCAAGAACTTCGTGGTCATCCCCATGATCTTGATCAAATCATCAAGGTACTTCTTTCCTCTAATATTTCATGGGACTTTCCACTCCTCTGCTAATACACACACCCTTGAGAATATTGTTCATGTTTTTCAAGCCCAAGTGTTACAATTATAACAAGGTACCTCTAACTCTTCTATTGTCATGGATTCTACTCGGTTTTCATAACCCACTTATACCCGACATGGCTTCCTATCATTTTCCTCTTTGTTTTTTGTCCTCTAAGCAACCTATCTAAGATGGAAAAAGTGATCTTAAACAAAACCTTTGTACCTTCATGTCACATGCTTAGGCTATGCTTAAACTGATTTATTACTTACTAAGAGCTCTTTCCAAGAAGCCTTAAGGAGTATGTGTTAAAATTGATCTATGATCCTCCTATTCACTATATGTGGCCTTTAACCCCTTTGGTTAATTAATCCATTACACATTTTAATCCTATGCTCAAATGTATAAGTTGTAATGAGTGGTCCGATGAACCCATTAGTGACTATGTTATGCACTACAAAACTATTCTTACTAAAATGAATATCATCCTAGCCAACAATGAGCTTCAATATTTATTCACTCGAGTCTTCTCACCCCTGTACAAGAATCCATTATCTTTGAAAAGTTTCAGGTCATTTGATCAACTATGTCACACATTAGAATAATAATAGTCTAAGCTCCTTCGCAATGAATAAGATTAAGCATGTTTCTAATGCCCTTAATACATATAATTCTAAATCTCAAGGTAAACATAAATAAAAAGGAAAACCTAATGATAACAAGATTGATGCTAAAGTTACTATAAATTATATATTCCAACCTACTAAGCTTTAGTTACAAGCTTCTCCTGGAGGCAATTCACATGATTTCCTTCTTTACCCCAAGTGGTCCTTCAAAAGTTGTTAGAGTGAAATCTTGTATCTCTCTCTCTCTCTCTCTCTCTCTCTCTCATTGTTGAGGTTGATACAAACAAGACTCATGGAAAATATTTTAACTCTAATGCATCTTTTGACTTTCAAATATATATTGGTCATTCTACTAATAACCTTTTTAATCTTCGTCACATCATCCGAGATCTTATTAATGCAAATGTTGTTGAATTTAAATTTCCTCCTGAGAAATCTAAGCCTATCAATGAAAATTCTAAACTTAATATTTTTAATGATATGCTTCCCAATCACGACACTCGTAAATCTGATATGAAATTGCATAACACCTATTGAGCTCAACCTTCTCTTCCTTCATATGATCAACAATTGGATTCTCTTATTGGTACTATCACTCCCACTTTTTCTCTTATGCATGTGATTACATTCAATGATTATGATATTGCTCATGGTCTTATTTCTAATACACTTTATATTCTATCATTTGTTAGTTTTCTTCCTATTCAAGTGTCTTAATTGACATAGGTTTTAAATGCAATGTGTGCACATTCAAAATATTTGCTTCTCTTGGCTATACTACGAGACACGTGACGTTTCATACTAAGACTTCTTTGGGAAAATTGGTTTACCTCTTACAATGGGATCTTTTGCTATGGTTGTTCCTTTTTTGGTCACTTATTCCCTTGGTTCATGTGACATGTGTCTAGGATTCCATTGTCTTCATACAATTAAGGATATGCCTTCCATTGTTCACCAATGTGTCAAGTTTATTTCTAATTAGAAAGTTGTTTTGGTTAAGGGTATTCCATATGAGGATAATTTTCCTAATCCTTTCACTAATAAAGTGTTAGTTTCTACACCTAATCATGTTGCACCTACTCATGCTACCTCTAAAGGATCTATCCCTCGTATACCTCCTCCTAGGTATCCTATTGTACATCCTACAACTCTTACACATCCCCAATAGTAGAGCTCCATCTTACTCCTATTGCACATGTTAGTAGAGGTCCATCAAATAGTAGAGGTATGAGCCTTCCTTGTCTATAGGGTGTTCTCATCACCCTCTTAATCCATCATATGAAAACTATTTATTTTCTCTTGCTTTATATAAACATTATAAAATTCAACATTCAAAAAATCAAATAAATTCAAAAGCATTCAAATATTTTCAAAATACAAAATCAAAACCTACATATGAATTGATTTGCTAGATTTTCACTTTACATATGTTGTTTGTCATATGGTTTGATGGATAACATATTTTCTATATACTCTTTACACACATGCATTCATGAGGTATCTTGAGCTTGATGCAAGACTCATACGTGATTCTACATGATGACAAGTGTTGGCCTAGTCCTCTTCCTAAATGACCTTACTAATGGGGGAACCTTCTACACTATTTAGGTGATTTTGTTCCATTTCAGCTTACTTTCACTTCCTCATTATGATCAATGTCTTATATTGTGATATATGCTAATTTTTAAACTATTACGACTAAAACATGTGTCTTATGTAGTGATAACTTCTATTGATTTATGTGTGTCGTGGGATACTATCTTCTATTGTATTCATTTGTTTTCTTGTATACATGTTTTCATGTATGTGGCATGTGGACTTTGTTATGATTATATTTACAACATTTTTGTATCCCTTATTTACAATTTTTATTGTCTTTTCTTTTAATTTTTGTGTGTATGAAACTCTTCTATCCCTTTCTTGTGACCTCCCTAAATTTTCTTCTTTGTGACTATCATATGTGACATTGTTTGTGTACTAATATGCTTTATTTCTTATGCACTTGTTTTCTTTTATACATGTTTTCCTCTACACTTGTTATGTGTTTACTTGTTTGTTTTCACTCTATGTCATGGTGTTTACCATGCATGCTCTTGTAGGAACATGATCTCAATGGTGGCCACCTACAATAACCCTCTATGTGATCCAATGTTGACTATCAGATACATTTAACATGGATACACATCATTTCTTTAGAGTTGAGTGTTCTCCTTTCACAACTCACTCACCTCGAAAGGGGAGAATTTAGTGGGTTTTATTATACATATATTTATTCACATTAGATGCACATACACAATTCATAATTTAGGAACAAAATGTGATGGGGTATAAATACTCAAAAATTGAATTAGATATAGAATTAGTACAAATTGCATATAGGGACAAAAGTTTTCACCAGGGAAAAAACCACTAGATTAGTTCATGGTGGATGTTTTCATACTAGGGAATATTCTAAATATATTCCAGTTTTCTTAGATTTGTAGAAACAATTATAGGTTTTTGATTTAGGTTTAGATTCATTGGCATAGTTTGCGGAAGGGTCTACTAATTTTGGTACATAATGTGGGGGTTAAAACACTTCTTTCCTTTTCGACATTGCATGGCTTGAGATCAATTTCACTACGTGGAATTTATGGGGGAATGTGCCTTATTTTATCCTTTTGCTCTATTTAGTGTTTCAAATCTACTACTCATAGGACATCACAAAGTGGAGGCACAAGACAAGTCATTCCCATTCAACTTTGTGTTATTTTTCACTTAAGCCTAGATCCATTTGCAACATGGTGTGGTACATGGGTAGAATAATTTTGGGGCGACTAGAAATCCCTATGAAAATATTCTTCTTGCTCTCTTTGGTAGGTTCTTTGGAACGAGTAGACATCCCGTGACACCCTTTCTCTTTTTTTTTGATGACTAGAAAGTCCCACAACACTAATTTCAGTGTTGGGTCAAACAACACTCAACTTATTCTTTTGGATTCAATATCTACTTTACAAAAATTGGGAATGATCACCCCTAATCCTTTAGGGACTTAGTTCCAATCCACATCTCGCTAAGTACAAAAAATTTGAGAGCTTATCGTTTGATAAATAAAATAGATGTACTCCTTCCATGCTTTTATCTCTTTCACTTTACTAATTACAAGTTCATTTTTAAAGTTACATAATATATGTTTGAACTTGAGTTAAAGTTCAATTATTTTTATGGACATTGAATACAATCTATGTTGCATATTTCATCATGGAGCATGCCAACACATAGGAAAAATCATCAACCTCAAGAAAATAAAAGTGTGCATATACACTTGGATATATATCCTTTAAGCATGTAATTTTCATTTCATACTTAAAGGGGGGAAATTTAGACACCTAAATTTGGAAAATTATCATTTGACATTGACAACTTTGACTTTATCCTTAGATAATGAATTACACACACATCTTAAGCCTAGGTAACATATCCCTATCTCTCTTGCATGAATTTATTCTCTATTCACATTGCTTCAATGGCTCACAAAACTAATTACATCAGTCCACGACAAGATACTCGTCCTAATAATAATTCTAAGAACTTTACATAATCCTACAAGTTGCTTGAATGCGACCCATTCATCAAGGACAAAACCGTTAAAATATTTGGTCTAATGGTGACATTTTCATCCATAGCAATCCAAGGGTCACTTTTTCAACTTGATATATTTTATGGGTCAGTTCATATCCTATAGGTTGAAATTAATGTGAAAATTTATGTACAAATTCCCATATAAGTAATTTTAACTCACTTGTTTATCTCACATGACACTTTGAAGATCATACTAGAAAAATACATTCTAAAAGCACCCAAACTCTCATAAATCCATCCAAAACAATAACACAATCTAGGAGAAACTCTGCGTATAGTCTAAACACACTTAACCAGGTTATAGAGTCACACTTCCCAAGCTAGAGACCTCACAAGCCAAGTCAAACTAAACACATCAATTCTTTGTTCCTCATTGCTAAGTGGTCAAATTACCAAACTAGTTGCATCCATATAGATATCACATGCTAGGTGGATAACTACATGCAAGTTGACACCTCTTTAGAGTATTGCTAATGTAGGTGGTGTATGGATTACACTTCAATCCAACCACTAACCTTTTTATAGGGTCTTCTACCCATAGTTATGATATGAAGCTATTTCACATCACATAAAGGGTTTCATTAATGTGTGAAACCTAGGGTTTCAAAGTGAAGCACATCACAATTTATCACATGGACACCAATAATTGCAGAGACCAATGCATCACCATACATAATTGTTCAACAAGTATTGAATCATCTAATGCTTCCATACATATTGGGCAGTTCCACGCCTACCCTTTTTGCATTTTAGATGAAGCACCGCCACACAACACTTCAATTCAACTTCGTGTATATGTGATCAACTAAGGGTGTCTACTTTTTTGTGCTTTATCAATCTTTTTCGCGTAATATCTTGTAAATTGCTAATAATAGTATATTGTGGTATGCACATTAATGCTTATCATTGATTTGAATGTACTACATGTTGCTAACCCTTAACCCTTAAGTAAATAAGAACACATTAACCCAACATACTCTTATTTATTTATTTTAGGGTTAAATCAAAGAGTGATATCTCTCTTGAGAATTGTAGTCACAAAATCAAACACTTACTATTACATTTATACCGCCAAGTATGTTATTTTATATATGGATCTCGCGTAATAAAAGTATTCACTAATGACCTATCCCCTAGTCATGTCATCGGTTAGTCGATTGTTATTATTTTTTTTTCGTATAGTCATTAGTTGTCTATATAATTTTCAACATCTTTTAGGGAGGATTAGGTGTCGTGATTTGCTTGATTGTCATCTCCAAGATTACTATCTTTGGGGCACCTAGGGTTGCATCGGGGACCTCGGGTGCCCTGGTCTATGATTTTAGGTGCCTTGGTTTGTAACTCTTGGTTCTAATTTTTTTCTTCGAGATTGGTATTTGTTATTACCTCGTTCATTCCCTAGGTAGTAGTCAACATTTCGGGTCATTAGTGTCGAAATTTGAACAAGAGATCCCTATATAAACATAACATACTCACTACATTATGGGTGGACTATCATCTATCAAGGGCAGCTATCTACTAAGGCAAGGGAATACATTTGGGCATCTTCTACATTTGCATCACACAAGCATAGGGGGAAGGGTTGTTTTCGTTCTATTCTATCCACTAGTTGCATCTTTACATCTGGTTATTGCCCCTACTTTTGCGTCGATGGCGCTAGGGCACCTAGGCACAAAATTGCACACATAAACACACATGACTACATTAGGTCTTGAATGTAGTGCAACGCTTAGTCATAAATCCACCATTGGGGTAGCTAAGGTCGGTTTCAACCCCTTCATTTGCATCTTTATTTTTTAAGAATTGATGCTTTGTATAGGGTTTTGTAGGTAGATCTTCATATCAGATTATTGACGACATAAGCGAAGATATTGCGACAACTGTGCGACAGGGACGAAGACATTGCAAAGACTTAACGACATTTTTAGAACTAGACCACGAGCTTTTCTGCATACCAGAGCACCCAAAATACATACCATGACACCCCGCTTCTCTCCCAGCGCCTAGTTCGGTCAAAATCCCCAACTTATGTAGTTTCCATAACAACATCTTCACATCCAGTCAAGCCCACACATCAACTTGTCCAAGTCCAACATGCAACACCGTAAGTTATATTTAGGTTAGTATCTTATCTCTCCTGTTTCATTTACTTTACTTCATTTAATATCAAATAAAAAGCATATATCATTAGTATTGCATTTCATATTAATTATTCCATTATTGTTTCTATTTAGATTAACTATTAGGGCCCAAGAAAAATAAAAATCCTATTTTAGTTAATCAATAATAAATGAAAATCAATGCGGGAAATAAAAATCCTAGTTGTTATAATCATTGTGAATGTAAGAAAATTGATCTTGGAGTGTCTATGTTTGAGTTTGAATTATAATAGACACTTTTACTCCAATCATATCATTGTGTTGGCCTCACAAAATGCCAAAAAAAATAGGGTCCTACCTCTACCACATGCTTGCTCAATATCTCAATTTTTCAACCACCATGTGGAAACTTTTTCCCAATTCAGCTACCTTGTTTACAATCATCTTCCAATAATAAGGAAGTGATCCAACACAAATATATTTATGGTACTCCAATTTAATATACAAAATGCAAAGGAACATTTCTTGGATTGGGAGACCCACATGTCTCAAATTGATTCTTTTTGTCGAAGCTCAAATCTTATAGTTTCGTTGCTTCCCTTATCTATTCACAAAAAAATTGATTAGTTGATCACCTTAACAAGGAAATGTTAAAGTCAATGAATGTTCATGTAGGAGGTGCAATGCTAAATATACAAGATGCATGTCTTCTTCTCGGGCTCGATAATGATCAACTTCAACAAAAATTCTTCTTTGCTTGTGGCAATAGGGAATGCTTCTTGTGAATTTGTGGGTGGAAGTTGGTCTTGTCAATGACATAGTTGGAAAAATCATTTCTATCATCTACAAGAATGGTGCAAAACCTCATGAACTACCTTTCTTTGTGGTTATCAAGTTCGAAAACTATGTCGGTCTCATTTGGCATATCCACCCCCTTGATGCGCCAATATCTCCAATTAGTAGAGGAAGTTGTATATAACTACCCCTACAAATGGTTTGGGCTCTAAAAACCCACAAAATGCAAGGGTTAATATTGCCTAAAGAAACTATTGACATTAGGGATATTGAATGTCAAGGGTTTACTTTCATATTCGTTTCCTACTTTGTCGGCTTGAAGATTTGCACATACCATCTACTTCTATCTCCAACGTTTCACCAAATTAACTCTTGGCCCATTTGTTCATATTAGAAAGAAAGGAGAAGAACTTTGTTGTTCCCTGCAAAGGATCCATAGAGTATGCTAATTCAACATTACTCCTTGCTTCTTAATGCTTCCTCTTCTCATTCCTTCCGCTTCTTGGTCTCTAAGTATTGAGTTTTCGTTCATTTCCAATATCAACGTTTCCATTGCACCTCTAGGATGTGATTGCTAGTTTGTATTTTATTCTATATAAACATGATGGTCATATAATATGCAAGCAAAATAAGATTGGATTTCAAAATTTACAATTGTTTTAATACTAAAACATGTAAACAACTATCAAATTTAAACCTTAAGACTATATGAATTATTTGTTATTAACGTATATCTTACTCTTATCACCCACAATTTAATCATTAACATAATTCATAATATAAAGACAAAGACTAACTAATAACCTTTGTTATATCTACACAAAAAAATGAAGAAAATATTTGGTAAGAATTTGAGACCCAAACTTTATAATTGTGGAATAAGATGTCATTTCGAGCCTCAAAACCATTCCAAAACCAACAAACAAAACACGCCAATCACACCAGTTATCACAAAACAAAGGCAAAAATGGCAATGGCATACGCCTTTCGCAGGCTAGCAAACCACGCATCGGTCGCAGGTTCGAGTCTCACTCCCGCCACCTTCGCAATAACTATCTCCAGGCGCCATTCCGCAACTCAGTCTTTCAGCAGCGGCTCGAAGAAAGTCTCAGATCGCATCGTCCATCTCTCTGCAATCGACCCGGATGGCAAACGCCACTCCATCGTGGGACTCACGGGCCACACGCTTCTGAAAACCCTGGCGAACAGCGGCCTCATCGACCCGGCCTCCCACCGCCTTGAGGACATCGACGCCTGCTCCGCCGTATGCGAGGTTAGTATTGCGCCCGAATGGCTCGAAAAACTTCCTCCCCTTCTGAAGACGAATTGTATGTTTTGAAATCTGCGGCCATGAGAGGGGAGGTTAACAAGCATGCCAGGCTGGGCTGCCAGCTCATTCTGAACCACGGCCTTGAAGGAATGGTAGTTGCCGTTCCCGAGCCCAGGCCTTGGGATATTCCGTAATAGGGTTTCGATTTTCTTTTCTAGGGTTTTAATTGTGGGGTGGGACTTTTTTTATTGTGGATCGGATGCCTGCTTTAGGCTCTTAACCTTTCAAGACGTGGTTTGTCTACGGTGGATATTTTTGGTTTTCAAACCCTGCAGAAATGATGCAAAGCAGATATTCTGATCAATAACGGGGTGGCATCTGTAATTTTAGGGATGCTTGCATTGGATTTTACTGTGGATTCGGTGCTTGCTTCATATCTTTAACATTTGAGACGAGAATTGTGTCATCTGAATCCCCCCTGTTTTGAATCCCTAAAACTTAAATAATGGCGTGGACATCCGGAATAATAGGGATACGTTTATTCAAAATTTTAACATTTCATGATGAAAAATTCTGTTCAAGTCTGTGTTTGGAAATTACAAATAATGGAATTGGAACTGCCTATGTGCGGTTTAATGTGGACCTCATTGCTGTCTGAAATTTTTAACATTGCGAAACTAAAATTGTGTTAAGTAAAAATCTGTGGCTTAAAACCTGATAAATTGTTGCAAATAATTTTTTAAAAAAATTAAATAAAGGTGTGGGAATCTGCCTATGTGTTATTTTATTGTGGGTTGGAGTTCTGTTTGAAAATTTTAACATTTCAAGATGAATATTATGTTACTTAAAAGTCTGTGAGTTGGAACCTGAAAAAATATTGCAAATTTAATGATGGACCAGGCATCTGTAAATCATGCCTACTTTATAGGAATAACATTTCTAGACAAGAATCATGTTAGGTAGAAGTCCATTTTGATTATTTTAGTTTTCAATTGCTAAAAATGTTTAAAAACACATTGTTGTGTCCAATAATGGAGTAGGCTCTGTGATTTTATGGAGTGCGGATTAGATACCTACCTTAGATGTTTAATATGCCAAGATGAAATTTGTGTTCATTGGATGCCTATGTTCTGAAACCCTAAAATACTGTTGCAAGCTCAATTATACTACCGGGATCTGCAACTTGGGATGCCAATGCCAAAAATTGTGCTCCGTAGATTATTTTGGATTCTAGTTTTCAAACTGCAAAAAAATGTGGCAAATAGATGATTCTGTTCAATAGTGGTGTGGGAATCGTAATTCTTACGGGTACTTGCAGTGGATTTTATTTCGGACAAGATGTCTGCTATAGATTTTTTTACTTTTCAGGACGAAACTTGTGTTCAGTGTATGTTTAATTTGAATTTAGTATTTTGAACTCTAAAAAATTGTTGCGAAAAGATGGTTTGTGTTCGATAATGACTTTAATTGTTCAGATTTCTATGTGGATTGGGTGTCTGCTTTATATTTTTTTATCATTTTAAGACAAAAATGTGATGGTTTGATGATCTTTTTGATTTTGTTTTATCAATCCTAATAAAATGTTGCAAACAGACAGCATCTGTTTAATAATGGAATGCACTACATAATCTTACAGATGCCTGTGTTGGGTTTAGTTGGGGAGTGTCTTTTTTAGTTTATGAGCATTCCAAGATGGAAATTGTGCTCCTTCTGGATTATGTTTTTTCAAACCCTTAAAAATTGTTTCAAATAGACAGTTCTGTTCAATAATGGAGTGGGCTCTGTAATGTAACAAATGTTTGTGTATTGGATGACTGCTTTGCATTTATAGCATTTCAAGGCAAGAGTTGTGTTCGCTGAATGCACATGTTTAAAAGTTAAAAGGATATTAAAATTTGCTGCCAATTTTAATATGCAGCAAATTTTAATATCCTGCTTTGCATTTATAACATTTCATGGCAAGAATTGTGTTCACTGAATGCATATGTTTCAAACACTAAAAAATTGTTGACAGATGGTGTGGGTATCAGTAACTTTACAAATGCCTATGTTGGGTTAAATTATGTTTGATCAGATGAATGATTGATATTTTTAACAATTTAAAACAAAGTTGTGCTCACTGGATATATTGAAACTCTAAAAGTATTGTTGCAAAATAATAATGCAGCGGGCCCCGGTAATTTTATGGATGCCTACATTTGTTTTACTGGGGATTCAGTGCTTGCATTAGTTTTTATCATTTTGAGATGAAAGTTGTATTTGGTAAATGCCCGTGTATTGAAAACCTAAGAAATTGTTGCAAAGTAAATAAGGGTGCGGGAGTTTGCATAATTTTACAGAGGCCCTACTTGGGAATTGATTGTGGACTGGATTCCTGTTTGAGATCTTTATCACTTCAAGATGAAAATTGTGTTTTGTAGATGCACATATTCGATTTTAGTTTGCAAAACCTGTAAAATTGTCACAGATAGATGCTTCTCTTTAATAATAGAGTGGGCTTAACTTTACTAATGCATTGGTTGTATTTTGTTGTCAATTGTTCTGCTTGAATTTTTAACATTTTGAGATGAAAATTATTTTCAGTGGGGATGTGGATTACATTTTTTATTTTTTCAAACCCTAAAAATTATTGCAAACAGATGATTCTGTTCAGTATTTTTAGGGTTTTTTTGTATTGTTTTTATTGTTGATTTGATGCTTGTTTGAGATTCTTGACATTTCAAGATGACAATCACTTTCGGTGGATGCACATTTTTATTTTGGTTTCCTAAATTCTAAAATGATGCTGCAAACAGATGGGTCTGTTCAATAATGAGGTAGGCTCTAATTTAATGGATGCCTATGTTGGATTGCATTGTTTATTGGATGGCTGTTTGAGATTTATAATATTTCAGACAAAATTTTTGCTCATTGGATGTTCATCTTGAATTTTAGCATGTACTGGATTTCTGTCTGAGTTTTTAACATTTTAAGGAAGAAGTCATCTGTTGGATGCACATTTTGGAATTTGATTTTCCAACCCTAAAATGATGTCAGGGACAGTAGTTTTGGGTTATTAATGCATTGGTAAAAATGAATATTAGTTCAAAAATTGTCGGAAATTAGTTACTGCCTTGATTTTTTTTTTTTTTTAAAAATATTATTGTGGACTGGATGCCTGTTTTATATTTTTTGATGTTTCAAGATGAAATTGTGCTCGTTTTTGCCTATAAAAATTGTAGATATTCATTTTCGAACCCTGAAAGTTTATTTTGAAACAGTTGCTTCTATTCACTAATGCATTGGTCAATATTAACAATTACTCTGAAGAATGTCTCATTTTAAGAATTTTGTGGTGTGGGCTTTGTAATGTAACTTTGGATTGAATTGTGGAATGGATGTCTATTTTGGATACATAATATTTCAAGATGAAAATTGTGTTCAGTGGATGCATGTTTTGGATTTTGGTTTTTAAAACCTAAAAACTTGTCGGAAAAAATTGTTTTTGTTTAATAATATAGTGGTCAATACAAACAATTGTTCTGAACTAGGGAATAGATGGGACAGTATGCTGTTTTGTCTTAACTGGATTGGCTAGAATGGATTGACATACTCTGTATCACCAAGATTTGTTGTGTTTCTAGTAGATTCTATGATTCGTTGACCAAGATTTTCTGAGTATTTTTACTTGGAGTATTTCCTTTCACTTTCCATAGAGGGAAAGTGAGAGAGCCTAACGAGCTCTATGGTTTCCCATCTGCTTACTCAAATTAGCAAGCACAGACAAAATCTAGAGTTTATGTAGAGTCTGTGTAAGTGTATGTCCAACTGACATAATTAACCAAATTTATATTATGTAAGAAACAAACTCCTAAACCAACAATCAGACTAGCAAATCAAGTAAACAACAAGCTGCCCTGATACTGATAGTGGAGACGATTTGAGGTCAGCTTGGTGCAAGTAGCTGCAAAAATGAGCTCTTATTTGAATTCTGGAGGTTGAGGAAGCAGCTGGAGAATTCAGGAGCAACAAATTCTTCATTGGTGCCTGGTCTAGTGCCCAATACGCAGAGGTTTGCATGGCGTGCTGCTATTTCAAACTGATATTTCTGAATGTCCAGTAGATCCAAAGTATGGCATCCTAAACACCAGCTGTAGTCTGAAAAGAGGGCTAAGAGATTAGACCTCAAGCTGTCATTGGGTTGGGCGAAAATTATTATAAATATTCTGGAAAATCACAAAAATGATTTTGTGACATAACACTAAATGTAATGCCTAACAAAACTCAACCCTAAAGAAACATTTTATTTATTTATTTAAAGCTTTATGATCAAACATACACATGCCAAAACTCAAAATAAATAATCATGGTCTTAATTCAGTTTCTGTCTCCTTAAGAGTTGCAGTCATGTATCAAAATTATGTTGTTATGAGAAAAGTAGTTTTTCATAAAGATTCCCTTGTGCCTGTCCATGCGTTAGAGCATTCCCTGCACAATGGGATTGCGAGTAACTGAAATGCACCGCAGTGATAGTGGATGTTTGGAGTATGCCCTAATCGGTGGAGGATCAAACTCGAAGGATATGAGTAAGTTGGCGCAAGCATTGTCCCTGAGCCTCACCTGCTCAAAATAAAAAAAAGTTTCCCTAGGTCTTTAGGGCCATAGATGAATAGTGTCAATACAAGGTTCAAAAGTAGGACCTCTTCGTAAACCACGATGGTCTTGTGCATGTTGTATAAATACACAAGAATAGTGAACCTTAAAAGTTTTGGGGACTCTGCATAAAAGTTTGTGGTAGGTTTGGCTTAAACATTACAGAATTCATATGTTTTCATGAGTAAATCTAAGAACGGTTGAGATGTTGATGCAAATATCGTTTTGAACCATGATATTAACACAAATAACAAACTATTTAGTGTATGGTTTCTAGCAAAAGAGTACTTACAAAAGGCCCTAGATTGATCTTTTGGTGTGAAATGATGCTAGTTCAAAACTTAATATGTAATGCCCTTGAGTTGTGGTTTTGTGTTGCTACATGCTTCACCTTACATTAGTGAAGGCTAAAGTTAATGGAAAGTGAGTACCTTCTCATGGAGTTCAATTCACAAATACAAAGTTTTGATCACTTTGAATTGCATGTGTGCCAATATACACCCTCAAATATTCATTCAAGAAAAAAACCAATTAAATTAAAATAGCTCATTGAAGACCCTTGGTCGCTTGGTGTGGAGTCCCATTCATGTCTATGGAGACATGTGGTCTAATCCCTTAGATGATTGGGGTACCTCACCTCCTAGTTGAAAACATTTAACTTGATGGAAAGTGATCACCTTATAATTTTTGGGGTGGATTCTTATTTGTTGGAGCAAGCAAATAGTGCTTGAATTTATTAGATATGGGCATGCTTGAATCAAAGCATGTTGTATGTCATGTCATACATGTTGGATAGTTAAATTAATTATAACCATATTGGATTGGTTTGAATGTTTGATGTGTAATATTATGTAATGAAAAGCATGATAGATTAGCATTGGAAAGAATTGAATGTTTGGTGGTAAAATTATGCAATGAAATGGATGATAGATTAGCACTTTGATTTCCAATATGGTATATGAGCTCCCTTGAGTAGTCTTTATGTGAAAGAGACACTTGTTTTTGTTTGGGCATGGACGTCAAATATGGTTTGGAAAATGAAAGATGGTAGCCATTAGTTAATGCTCAAATTTGAAGCACACTTTAAATATGGTTTGGAAAAGACAAGGTGGGTGGTAGGATGCCCATGCTCAAATTTGAAGCAATTACGCTTTGAAAGAGTATGATTACCAAAAAAAGTCTTGGTGAGAAGTGACAATTATTAACACAATCTCTTTTTAGTCTTCCACACAAGATTATGGTTAGTGAAATGGTCACTAGAAGTATATTAGATAGAAAATTATAGATTTTGGATAGGTTGATAGTTTGCTAGAGCTTTTACACGAGAAACTCACAATATGCTAAATAACATTTAGTGTCACGTAAATAAACTTGAGATGTATATTCACGAAGAGGGAAGATTACATATATAGTGAGTCGATTTCTTATAACTAAGGAGTCACACTTATCTCTTTTAACCACTCATATCTAGTAATATTGTGAGTTAAAACTCACCCATAATCACATTCTAACTATAGAATGTAACGTATCCTAGAATCTCTCTCACACCTCATACATTATTAACCAACTATTACAATACATAATATCAATGAGTTATTAGAATTCATTACACCACATACTAATACAATAAGATGTGAATACTAATAAGATATTCTTAGCACATGGCATATCAACATGTAAAATGCAAGCTTATGTAGAAGTTTGTCTAATTCTTTTGAAATCCTCAATAGGATCAATAATCTAAGAAAAACATTAAAGGAATGAAATTAATCAATTAAAGTAGTTGTGTTTGAAAAAATTATTCTTGTGCATATCAATTGTAGAATGTGAGTGGAAAGTTGAGAGAAGCATTGCATGAGGTTTAATCAATGATTAATAGCAATATAACTGATCCGTAATTTTGTGTGGATATTACATTCCAAATTCGTCTTTAACAAATTTGTTACAAGCAAGTGGTGTTCCCAAGTTTGATGCTCTAGAACAACATTAAAATGTCATTTTAGAATGTTTTTCCAACACCTAGAACTAACATGTACAATATACAAATGCCTATGTAACCCTTTAATTGCATTTCCCCCATGCTACATACGTTGCATACTATCCCTCACATTATTGAACATACTACCTCTTCACACATGATTGCAATTCAATGTGTTCGTAAGAAGTGCAAACAAATGTGAAGTTATTTAGTATTATGAACAAATACCGTGCTTGTGATTGATGATTCTCTTGACAATGAATACTTGAAAAGAATATTTGACACAAAAACAAGACGGTGCTTGTGTATTTTATTAATATCAAAATCAAGCATTACAAACAAATGAGAGAGCTACAATATTTATAGATATTGGACAACTTCTATCTCATCCACAATATATGGAAACAATCATCTAATCTAAGCATATATGTAGGAATAACATATTGTCATTAATTGCCCCTATTGCCCCTCATGGAAATCATTCGGGAACAAAATATGCAAGATAGAACATTATCCCACAAACCAAGGGATAAGACAACTAAAAGACAACTCACTAATAATTGACTTTATCTAAGCTAACTTAAGTAATTAAAAAATTACTTTATTACAATATCACTTTAACTCATATGATGAATTAAGTGTTAGTTTATTTCCAACATTCCCCCCTTAATTCAACATACTCTGAAGTGAACAGGAGAGAAAAACTTTGAATGCCTCAAATTTTGGACGTGCAAGAGACTTTGTGAAGATATTTGCACGTTGATGTTCTGTCGGAAATGTTGGAGTTGGATGTTGTTATGAACATGTTCGCGAATGAAATGTACTTGCACCTCAAAGTGTTTGGTGCGTTCATGAAAAACTGGATTCCAAACAAGTTTTATTACTCCTTCATTGTCTACATGTAGGATTGTTGGATCTTTCTGCGGTATTCCCAATCCTTCAAGTATACATCGAGCCATATCGCTTCACAAATAGCTCCACATGCTGCACAATATTCTAATTTTGTGGAGGATCTTGAAACACAAGTCTAGCTTCTTACTCCCCATGATATCGGTCTAGATCCCAAAAAGAATACAAATCCTAAAGTGGATTTCTTGTCATTTATGTTTCTTGCATGATCTGAATTTGAATATCTTGTCAAGAAGAAGTTATTGTTCTTCTTGTATTCTAGGCCATAGTCCATAGTTCCTCTTGATGTACCTCAATATCCCTTTGTTGCTTTCTAGTGAGAAACCCTTGGTTCTTGCATGAACCGTGAAAGATAGTTGACTACATAGTTGATATCCGGCCTAGTGTAAGTCAAGTAGATGAGACTCCCGATCAATTGCCGATAGAGAGTTGCATTTACTTGTGGTGATGGATCTGTTTGAGACAGTTGAAGTCTTGTCTCCATAGGTGTGGACAATTGGTTTAGAATCCATCATATTGAACTTCTCGAGCGTTGTCTTGGCGTATTTCAATTGTGACACAAAGATATGATTTTCTCTTTGCCAAACTTCAAGTCCAAGACAATAATGCAGAAGCCCGAGATCGGTCATGTTGAATGATCGTGTTAGATCTTTCTTTGTTGACTCAATCATCCTCACTGATCCTCTAGTGATGACTAGATCATCGACATATACTACAATGATCACTATCTCCCCCTTGCTTTTTGAGATAGAGATTAGGATCGTATGGACTCCTGTTGAATCCATGTTGAATGAGATGCTCATCGATTTTAATATACCATGCCCTGGGAGATTGCTTTAAACCATATAGTGATTTTATGAGTTTACATACCTTTTCCTCTTTACCTGGTATGACAAAACCTTTTGGTTGAGTCATGTAAACTTCTTCCTATAAATCACCATTAAGAAAGACACTTTTCACATCCATTTGGTGTATTTTCCAACCAAATTGTGCAGCTAGAGCAAAGATTAACTTGAACATTTTTATCTTAGTTGTGGGAGCAAAAGTCTCCTCATAATCAATGCCTTCTTTTTGAGCATATCCCTTAGCAACTAGTCTAGCCTTGTGTTTATCAATTTTGCCGTCTACTTTGTACTTCATTTTGAAGATCCATCTACATCCAATCGAATTTTTCCCTGGTGGAAGATCTGTAAGTTGCCATGTATTATTTTTCATAAGTGACTTATATTCGCATCCATAACATCTTTCCAAGGTTTAGACTGTAGGGCTTCTAAAATTGTGGACGACTCAAGTAGTTTCAACAACTTTACCCATTAAGGCCAAATTGACCTCATTTTGAGCCATACTTGCGAGTCCTCATTCCAGTGGTAGATGTGTTGGGGGCACTATCCAATTTTGCATCTCTCATCATACTTGTATACCATTTAGGCATACTTTTAGTGGTTCACGGGAGGTTGAATTTCACCATCTTCCCCATCATCATGTCATCATCAAAGTGATTACCATCCTTTGTTTTCACTTTGTAGGGATGATTTTTTCATCATGTGAGTGTATGGAAGGAGCATCTTCTTCTTTCTTCTCAAAGAACTCAACATCCCGACTAGTGTATACCCTCCTTGTTCTTGGATCCATAAGTTTGTAGCCAAGTGCTTCATCATTGTATCCCAAGAAGATAAGTTTTTCTGATTTCATATCAAGCTTAGTTCTTTGTTTCTTAGGAATGTGCATACTCACTTTACATCCAAAACTCTAAGGTGTGAAATAGATGGCTTATTCCTTGACCATGCTTCCTATGGTGTTACTCCATCAAGAGTTGCAGTGGGAACTCTGTTTAGTAAATAGACTATCGTTTTAGCTGCTTCGCCCAAAATGTTTTTGATAAACTTGCATCATCAATCATACATCGCACCATATCCATGATAATATGATTTCTTCTTTCAACAACACCATTTTGTTGCGGTGTGTGAGGAGGATCCATTTGACGACGAATGCCATGTGTTTCTAAAAATCGTTGAACTCATTGCTGTGTATTCTCCCCCTTGATCTGAGTAGAGTGTTTTTATTTTCTTACCAGACTCTGTTTCAACAAGGGATTTGAACTTCTTGAAAGTTTCAAAAGCTTGTTCTTTTGTAGAAAGACAGTTTATCCACATTTTCTAGAAAAATCATCAACAAAGAGCATGAAATATTGAAACCCATAGTGGTTAGGTCTCATTGGTCCGCACAGATCGGTATGCACCAAGTCAAGTTTTGCCTTAGCCCAAAATGTACTATGTTTGAATGGTGCTCTATGTTGTTTTCCTGCCAAACAATGTTGACATTTATCATACCCTTTTTATAAGTGGCAAACCCCTAACCATATTGTATCGACAAAGTGTGTCAAGATAGCCAAAACTCACATGTCCAAGTCTTCGATGCCATAGTTGAGCTGATGATGTATCCTTGGCTACAAGTGCTTGATCATTTCGTTGAACAAAATCCAACTAAAACATTCTTCCCACATTTGAAGCTTTTGCAACAATTTTCGAGCTTCTTGACTTATCTCGAATTAAGCACATATTTTTACCGCCTTTACAATCAAAGTCAATTTTGAGATTGTGATCTAATAATTGACTCACGGATAACAAATTTTTTGTTAAACTAGGGACATAAAGAACATCTGTAATTTTACAATTATGTTGCCCAAGTGGTAGTGAAATGGAACCAATGCCTTCAACACTGTATGATGTATCATCACCCAAAGAGACATGATTTTTGGTGGGTGTTTTACTCATTGTGAAGAACCAATCTTTCTTTCCTGTCATGTGTCGAGTTACACCCGAGTCGACATACCAAATTTGATTTGTAGAATTGGATACTTCATTTGACTGTGCAAAATAGAGGAAGTCATCATCATCAAATTGATCTTCCTGTTCAGCTACATTTCCTTGTTGAGTTGGTTTCTTCTTCCACTTTTGATAATTTTGTCCCTGTTTACTCTGTTGTTGGCCTGATTTTGTTTGTTGGTAATTAGTCTTTTTACCACTTGATGATCCTTGTTGGAATGTGTTGTACCAACAATTTTTTAACTCATGTCCTTTTCGACCACAAATAAGACATTTTTGTTGGTCTTTTTGGCCTTGTTGAGAATTACCTTGCTTCTGAGGTTGTTTACTAGACTTCGCCTATTTTTTCCTTTTTGATTAGAAGCAAGTGCTTGCTCTTCAGTTTCAATAGTTGAGTGAATAGATTCTTCTTGTTGGAGCATATTCACTAACTCTTCAAAAGTTGTTGTTTGACCAGTTATGTTTAACGTGGTCACAAAAATCCTATAAGGAGGAAGAGCTCTCAATACTATAGGCACAAGTGATGTGTCAGTTACTTCTTCTTCCAAAGCTTGAAGTGATGCACACAAAGTTGCCACTCTTCTCAAAAACATTTCAACTTTCTCAGTTGGTTGCATTTTCAAGTTTAATAGTTGACTTTGGAGATGAAGTATTGTGTTCTTATTTTTTGACTCATATACCGTTTTCAACTTGTCCCAAGATTCTTTTGTTGTTGTGGACTCATGAATATGAGGTTGTACCTCATCTAAACACTAAACAAGATTATTAACTTTACTTTTTGATTTACACGATCAAATGTAGCTTGTTGTGTAACATCTGATTCGAGATCTTGTTAATGTACCATAAACAATGGACAATAGATTTTCAAAATCAAGTTGTGAGCGACTTTTGTTTTCCATGCTAGATAATTATCGAACGTAAAAGTTGAGAAGTTGACAAAAAAATTTGTCTTTGTAAATTGCGGCCATTGTGAATACTGATAAATAGTAGAAGAAAAATTATACACTTTTCCCCCTTAAAACATGCACATCCCCCTAAAAATTATATTCTATTAAGTTTGGGCTCCTTTTCGGTCGTGTATAATGAATTTTTGGCACTATTGGCCCTGTTACAAATTTGGCTTTGTGGCCGATTTGTAAAAATAAAAATTTTGGACTCTTTGGCCTCTTTTCAAGTACAAAAAACTCTAATTTTTGTAATTTTTACAAGACAAAGCTTATTAAAAGCTGGACCAAGACGTAGAGATCGAAAAACTATACACTTTAAAAAAAATGGCACCTCAATCCGAGGTACCAGTTGAAAGTTATGACTTGTTTAAATTCTGATTTCAATATCTTTCCGAGCCAAAATTGGATTTTTTTCTATCCTTCTAATTTTTTTCACAAAATCCACAAATGAAAATTTTTTTAAAAGCATTTTTTAAAAAAAAAAAAAGGCAACCCGATTAGGGCTTACCTGGCTCGCATGCGCCTTGGTTTCTTCATGGCTTTGATATATCTCGCCTCCCC
Organism: Taxus wallichiana var. yunnanensis; assembly: GCA_018340775.1. NCBI lineage: Eukaryota > Viridiplantae > Streptophyta > Pinopsida > Cupressales > Taxaceae > Taxus > Taxus wallichiana. The sequence continues at coordinate 493,731,751 of CM031243.1, read as the reverse complement.
TTCACCTTAAAAGCTCTGTTTGTGTGGTCGCAAATGAATGAAGCTCGAATATGCCAATGATGGTTTCGGTTGTAGGTTGAAGACGCTCACGCAAATTAGTATCCGACTCATTTTTTTAATTTTACAGGTGTGAATCGATCAGGTAAAACACATGTCTAGAAGGTGAATCCATAGATTTATGCAAATCCCACGGACATGACATGCAGTTGCAGTTCGGTGGTGGATGTTCAAACTTTTTTTTATTAAAATGAAACCTACACACTAAACCCGAATAGTGGTGCCTCCAAAATTGGGTCCACTAAATTAAATCACACTAAAGGGGATCTCTAAATTAGAGAAAAAAAAAAAACCTTGAAACAATTGTATATAGTTTTGTTTAAATACTTCATATGCAATGAACAATATTAAAAACAAATTGATACAATCACTTTGTTACCAATATTGGAGGTGCATCTAGGTATGTTGGCCTATGATTACAGTTCAAAGAAAAATGATTGCTATGTGTAATTTTCATGCATTGCTAATGCTTTGGTGTGTGGAGTAGGGAAGGGGTTGTGAAGAGGTTGGGGAAAATCGCTCCTGCCGACTCAAGCTTCTTAGTCCTCCTCCCTCAAACTTCCTACACTCCCTAGCACTCATAGGTTCAGGCTCTTCACTCTAATACCAAATCTTGACAATGAATACTTGAAAAGAATATTTGACACGAAGATTTACATAGAAACAAGATGGTGCTTGTGTATTTTATTAATATCAAAATCAAGCATTACAAACAAATGAGAGAGCTACAATATTTATAGATATTGGAAAACTTCTATCTCATCCACAATATATGGAAACAAATCATCTAATCTGAGCAAATATGCAGGAATAACATATTGACCCTAATTGCCCCTATTGCCCTCATGGAAATCATTCAGGGAACAAAATATGCAAGATAGAACATTATCCCACAAACCAAGGGATAAGACAACTAAAAGACAATTCACTAATAATTGACTTTATCTAAGCTAACTTAAGTAATTAAAAAATTACTTTATTACAATATCACTTTAACTCATATGATGAATTAAGTGTTAGTTTATTTCCATAGATTCTTGAGCTCTCTAAGTGTTTGTAGTAGTATACTAATTGCAATAATTGGAAACATACAAACAATGAAAACTAACACAATATGAACAAGAGATAGACAAAAGTTACATTGGAGATACTCAATATGAGAAAACTCCAACAAGAGTGAAGCCATGCTTCCTCGTCTCTCTTATGTTATGTAGTTACAAGCTTCTAGCCTTAATGGGCTTATAAAGAAAACAATCTAAAGCGGCTCCTATAGTCATAATGACCTCTGCAATGTTGAGTAGAAGACTTGCTCTTCAACAAGAAAGAATATTGAACACAATGACCTAAACTTTCTATTCTTCAATCCTATATTTTATTTTCCTTTCATTGCCTTCTTAGCACTTTCATGATGTTTCCATACACTTACTATGCTTCTTTTGTTCTCGATTGCACATCTTTGTACTCTATCTCAATCCACTCAACCATAGCTCTCATGTTATGTAGTTTACAAGCTTTTGGCCTTAATGGGCTTATAAGGAAACCAATCTAAAACGACTCCTATACTCATAACGACCTTTGCAATGTTGAGTAGAAGACTTGCTCTTCAATAAGAAAGAATACTTAACTCAATGACATTAACTTTCTATTCTTCAACCCTAGATTTTATTTGCCTTTGATTGCCTTCTTAGCACTTTCACGATGTTTCCATACACTAAATGTGCTTCTTTTTGTTGTCGATTGCACATCTTTGTACTCATGGTGAATGCCAATTGATCAAATAAACCATAACTGAATGAAGAATGAATGATTCCATGAAACCCATGAGTGAATCCATTGAATGAATAAACCTAAGATTTAGAAACTAAAGAAAAATTGTACATAGAATTTTTTGTGTGTTTTTCTATGAGAAAATATGTTGCTTTTGGTAGTAACACAAGTTGTGAAGCTTCCACTCAAGGTTGAGAAACCCATTATGTCTTCACCGACAATTTTCACAACCCTATAAATTCCTCTACCTTTTAGAAGCCATAACGTTTGCACACAACCTTGAAATTAGGGCGATTTTTAGTAACATGGATATTTTCAAGAGGAATCCAAATATGTAATCAAAACATACATATGATGAAGTCCATACTTTGTAAAATCCTATTAATTGAAAGTTGTATGTTTTTCTCAAGACTTTGGCATGTTGGAAACCCTGTTTGGTAGTCAATTGTCTTATTGACTGCATTGGATGACCTTCATAACTAACTTTCGAATCAAATGCCACAAATTAGAGGATTTTGGTCCCACAATATCTTAGAATGAAAAGATAAGAAATATCCTATTATCTTTTCAAAGGAGATACCAATTTTATCATCCTCTTGGAGCACATTTTGTTTCTTTCTCACTTGGAGAGTGTTTTCCCAAATTGAAACCTGCAAACCTAGATTGAGAAAGGGGCCATGACTCCTTTCAATATTTGCAAACTAACCTTATTGCCCTCTTGGTGTTTTTGTCTTCCCCTTGGATGATTCTCTTAGCCCCTTCAATGCATATGTTTGGTGCTTGGAGAGAAGTTTTCCCTATAGGAGATATTGCTCAACGTCTTCCTTGTTAACATTCTCAACACGTGAAGAAAATACATTGCCTAATGCAAGTGGTGTTATAACAGGTCAATATTTTTGCAAATTGCTCTTATCTCAGGTCTTACATTTCAACAAATGTAACATATATAGATTGCAAATACACAATCGCACTTACAACATTGCCCTTATCTCGGGTCTTAAAAAATTTGCATCAAAACAAATGCTATATACATTGAAAACAACATACTTCAATGAAGGAACATGGATGTCAAATGAAATCTATCGCAATCAAAAATTTTCTTGTGGAGTGCTACTCACCATGGATGCACCTCTCACCTTCCTAATGTCATGCCATTTCTTCTCCCTCTATAGAAGAACACTAACTCATGAGAAAGCTACAAGAGGCTTAATAACATGTCACCATCTTCTACCATACCCAAAAAGATTTGGAAAACTTGCTGCAACCATATTCTGTGTATACAACATGCTACACAATTTTCTACAATTGTTACAATTTGTTATATGCATACCAAAACAAGCATAGGCATGATGCAATAGTTTGATTATGAAAACCAACCTATACCTCCATGCTATAATCATGCGGGTTCTCAAATGCATGCTACACCACAACTAGACATGCTACATATGATGAAAATTTGAATTTACAAGGAGAGGAAAATAAAACCAACACGCTCACCTTTTTGATACCTTGGTCTTCAAAATGTGTTCAAAGCTCTCTCAACTTGGAGTGCTTCTTCTACCTAGCTTGCCAATATGCTACAAGAAGTGGTAAGGAAAACATGTCAACTTGCATTTGACATGAACATGGGAATGCTCAAAATGATACCTCTTCATAATGGGCTTCTCACACATGTTCTTTGTCAACTGCATGGCGGCTCTATTTCCACACTCTATGAGTGAAATACCTCCATACTTTCTCATACAAATGAGGTTAGTTCCCTTCATGCTTCTTTCAACAATGGAAACAAAAATTACTTAGGAGGTGCTATATATGGATGCTAATCAACATATCAACTATGCAAAACTCTATCCAAGAAACCAGTTTTAAATGCTTATCATTACACACTTGCAATGATAACAAACAAACTTTATTGGCTGCTCCTCTTGGTGGTTTACCATTTTGGATAGCTCTCCATTATATGTAAATCAAAATATGAGTTTTACAACTATTATGCTAAGGATTGATCTCTTACAATTTTACCTCTTGGCAATGGTGATGGGTGCTCCTCTATAGGTTGTTCCCTTTCCATGGATTCTTCCTTAGATAGGTGGGCTTCTTCATATGTCGCCTCTTTGGTGTTTGGTGCTTTAACAACTACATTTACTAGGTATTCTTCTTTGTATCTACTTGAACAACTTTCCTCTTTCTTGCACACCTCTTCATTATTGCGGTGCCCTTTGAAATTGTTTGGGTGAACTCGTGGATGGAGTTTCCAACATCCTACATATCAATGCCCACTCATGTTGCAATGATTGTTATACTTATTATCCACTCTCTTAGAAAACATGCCCTTCTCCACATTTTGATTTGGAGAGTGGTATTTGCAACTTGCATCATTCCTTTGAAGGATAAAAGCTATTTTAAATGGACATCTTCTAACACACGGCCACACAATTGTTATTCATTCCATAAAAAGAACATGGATATGCATATCAACAATTTTGTGCTATATGATCAATCTTCTTACATTTGAAGCAAACAATGGAAGATTTGTCCTTTCCATGCCTCTTTAGGATGCCTTTTAAGGAAGCAAGATGAAGCGGTTGTGTTTTACATATTTCTTAGGGATGTTCACCTCTTTGGAGATGTTTTCTATCCATTTTTTCCTCCTCCCATGATTGAAAAATTGTCCCCTTCTTAGTTCCATCTTGCATTCACTCACATGGTCATTGAGTGACAATTGTTATCTTTGAGATATTGTCCTCTTCTAGGACCTTTAAGGTGGCTTAATGCCACCTTACTCTTTATGGGAGACCTATCCACTCTTTGCAAAATCAAACTCATCATTAAATCTGACAAAATAAATAATGTCATTACATTACACAAGCTGGTTTTGTAGAGCTAGTGGCTTGGGATCTTTGACTTTGTGAGATTTCTTTACTTCAATTGTCTTAGACAATATACAAACTCTTTTTTTACAAGAACATATCCCAAATCTATGTATTGTGGCCTTTCCACATCCTTTATGGGATTAGTAATTCCTTATCCATTGATACCAAGGTCCTTTCCATCATAACCCATCTTCATCGGTGACTTGGAGCTAATACCATCAATATGCTTCTCAAATTTAAGGAAACATCTATATCCTAATGGAAAGAAAGAGAATACAATGGAGTGTTTTCTTTGCATATATCGGTCGGGTGTGTACTTCTTTGATAGAGTATGGTATCCTTTACATGGTAGAATCTTGTCTCCCCTTCACTCTTTCACCATCATCTTAGAACTTAACCAACATCTCTTCTTTGGTTTGTAACTCAAGTTGTAACTCCTTAATGATTCCCACAAGAAATTATTTATGGCTCATCAACCTACCTTATATCTTTGATTCTCATCTTTCAAGTGTTGAAACATATTTCTTAATTCAAACTTTTCCACTTGAATTTTCTGAATACCTTTCTTCCAAGCTTTTCCCATGATTGTACTTTTTCAACGAACACTTGCACACACTTATCAACAAAACAACATGAAAGAATATATAACACAATGTGGAAACGTGTTAGCAAAATATTTTAAGGAAATTTTTTATTTCTCTTATACCACATGATATATAATGTTGTGTGGATATTCCACTCTAAACTCTTCTTTAATGGATGTGTTATAAATATGTGTTGTCTCCAACTTCTATGCCATGGAACAACACTAAAAAGTTGTTTTAATTTTTTTTCCATCTCTTAAAGGTGACATCTACACCATATAATATTGAATATGTAACCCTTCACATGCATTTCCCACATGCTACATACATTGTGTATAATCCCTCACATTATTGAACATGCTACTACTCCCAACACGACTATAATTCAACGTGTTTTGTATAAGTGCAAACAAATGTGAATTTATTTACATTTTATGAACAAGTACTATGCCTCTGCCTAAGGATTCTTGAGCTCTCGTAAGTCTTTGTAGTAATAGATAAGCTGCAAGAATTGGAAACATGCAAACAATGAAAAACACAATATGAATGAGAGATACATAAGAATTTACACTAGAGAAATTCAATGTGAGAAATCTCAAACAAGAGTGAAGAAAAGTTTCTCATATCCACTATGTTTTATAGTTTACAAGAGCTTCTTTCCTTCATGGGATCACAACAAAAACACAATAAGGGGTTCCTACACTCGTAATGACCTTTGCAATCAAGAAATAATATTGAACTCAACTATCTTAGCTGTATATTATTCAATCATTGACATTATTTTCCTTTGAATAAGTTTTTACTTTTCATGTAGTTCCCATAAATTCACTATACTTTCTCTGTTGTCAATTGCACATCTTTATACTCTATTTTAATCCAATCAACAATAAGTGGATGTAACACACTCTCAATAAATGCCAATGGATCAATCAAACCCTAAATGAATGAAAAATAAATGACTTCCACAAATCCCATGAATTAATTCATTGAATCTATTGAATGAATGTTTTCTAAATCCCCATGGGATTACATAGGCACACAAACATAACCTCAAGGTTGAACAAGAAGACTAACATTAAAAAAGTGAAGAAATCCATCTCTAACAAATGGAGCTTCATGTTCTTGTTCCACGGGAAAACCACTACTTTTAACAATACCACGATTATGTAACCACTTTAAAATTTGTGAAACTTCCAATAAAGGTTACAAAACCACCATGAAATTTTCCCCAATGATTGCGAAACCAATTACTAGCGGTTTTATAACCCCAAAAGTTCTCTACCTTCCAAAGGACATAACTTTTGCATACAAACTTGAAATAGGGAGCCATACATTCTGAAAGTGTGTAGATTTTTAAGGGGAACCCAAATATGTAATAAATACATACATATGATGGTCCTTACTCTGTAACATTATTTTAATCAAAAGCTATATGATTTTCTCAAGACTTTGACATATTGTGAACCATGTTTAATAGCCAATTTTCTTTTATGAATTAGATATCTTCATAGTCAAATTTCAGATCAACAACAAGGTAAATAGAGGAAACATCAACAAATATAAGAGATTAAATACAATGGTGGTAGAAAAGTGTGTAAAGTAACAATGTATGCATCTTTTCATAGTATATTTCTAAAAATAAAACACAATAAAAATGTTCGTATTGAAACCAAAAAAATAAAAAATTATATATTGAAATGGATGAAGACATTGATGATGTGAATAAATTTCCCACATGAGTCATCAAACACATGGACACCTTGCAAACATGGAATATTCCTTGATTTCGATGGAAAACCATGCCACTATATGTGTATATACAATCACTATATACAACATGAATGATTCAGTTTGGTTGTGTTTAGATGAGGTTAAAGAGGAATGATTAAGATAGTTTTCCATTAAAAAGACAATCATATTGTTCTTGAAATGAATATGAGAGAAATCTTAGTGTAGACACCAAAAAATGGCCCCTAGGCATTAGTTATTAAATTGCACGATTTTAATGTGCTTGTCCATTTGTAGATAATTGGTCCAAATTGGTGCTATTGGCATAATTGTCATGTTTTTGTCAGATCCATCTCTTCTACACCCCTTTACTTCTCTCCCTTTGTTTGAGTTTTCAAGAACATTTTTCAGAGTTCCCTGAATGCTCTTGGATCATGTCCTTCCAAGTTAGGGAGAGCTTTTCTCCTTCATCTCATATTTTTAATTCTATTTTTATCTATTTGATGATGATTTGGTGCTAATAGGGTCCTAATTTGAATTCATTTTATCTATAAATACACAAGCATTGTAGTTTATTTGGCACTTAGAAAACACTTAGAATTCTTGGACAATCTATCGAGCACACATACATTTGATAGAGATCAAACAATCACTAGAGATTTTTTCATCGTTTTAATCTAGTATTGATCATGGAACAATTTTGGCATAGGATACATGGTTTGGTATAATTTTGGACTTGTTTTCAAATATGCAATTACTTGTTTTCAATATATCGTTCACTTTTTGGGTGTCTAATAATTTAGACAATGTTTAAAAACTCATACAAGCCTCAACACGTGCCCATAATGATTCATTGTGTTAATTTTCATATATTGTGGCCAAATATATTTCTTCTAATCAAGGAAGAAGGAAAAATGTTTTTGTAGGCTAAAGTGCTATAATGTAAAATCAAAGTAAAATAATTGAATCTCCAAACTAGGGGAACACAATCGTTAATTTAGTTTTAGATTGTTCGTTAGTTATCTAGAATTCAAATGACACTTTGTACTGTCTGTCAGAGTGCCCACAATCATTCATTGTGTTAATTTTCATATATTGTGGCCAAATATATTGCTTCAAATCAAGGGAAGAAGGAAATAATGTTTTTGTAAGTTACAAGTGCTACAATGTAAAATCAAAGTAAAATAATTGAAGCTCCAAACTAGGGAACACAATCGTTAATGTAGTTTCGGGGTTGTTCACTAGTTATATAGAGTTCGAATGACACTTTGTACATGTCCATAGTGACCATAATGCTTTATACATATCTCTAGCCACCGTTAGATTCTTGAGTGAGTTTATTGACACATATGGGCACACATTTGTAGAATCATATATAAATGATTGTTTCTATATCTCACAACATTCAGATACACCTCAAACCACACATGAATATCATATGGATTTGAAAACTATTGATTAAGAATTGCTACTATTTTGATAATTTTATGATTAATTGTAAGAAATTAGGCTAATTGTGTTACATTTAGGTATAATCCATTTATCTCAATACATTTTGAGAACTTGAGATATTCATATCCATTTAAAGCTTCATTATTTGGTGTATCATGGTATTGCATGCCTCTCATATACTCTAGGGTTTAATCTCATCAATATTATGTTAAATATGAAAATTTATATTTCCTAGGGTAATTTTGTTTGATTTTCTTGATCCTTTTCTTCATGCATTTTTGCGAGCCCAAAAATTCAAACTTTCAAGTATGACAACTAAGCCCATAATGTGAAATTCGCTTCAAAATATCCTTGAACCCCTCTCTGACCAATTTGTCTTCCGTGTCATGATCATCCCAACCTTGTAGGTCCACCCAATATTTTGAGAAAACATGTGTAGTGGTTTGAAATTATTTGACAAGATCAACTCTTCCATTCAACAAAGTATAATTGGAGACTAGTTTTGTGGTAGGCCTAGAAAGGCCAATTTTGGCCATTTCAAGGTAGGTGTGCATACTCCGAGAAGGTTCTAAAAGATCATAATCATCCAGATGTGGTATTGGATATCCAATAAGGTCTTGGATTTTTTAGGAAAGTTTAGGGCATATTTGGTGGTTTAGGGACAATATGTGCAAAATTGGGTTTTTCTAGGTGCAAGGAATGAATGGTCTAGATATCAACTTGAACTTCTTTAGATGATTACAAGAGTTTAACAAGGATTTAGGAGGAAATTAAATAGGAAATTTAAATCTTAAAGAACCCTATACATTTTGGTAACATCACATTTGTTCCAATACCTAAGCACTTCTCAAGGAAGATCAATCTTTGTAGGCACACCCTGTTGTCCCAAAGAAAAAGGAGTCATTTTTGAAGTTTCAAGAAGAATTGGGTTTCAAAACATATTACATTGATCTTATAATTTTCCTTTGATTCATATTTAATTAAATTTCATCCCAAAAGACCTCTCTAAACTCTGGGAATGTTGTTTTCAAGTTTCCTCTAGTGCAAGGTATGATGATCCCATACTTAGTCATTTTTTCAAGTTCCGCACATGTCAATTCTTCACTGCTTTCACCAATTTTTATTCCTCTTGTACCTTTCCCAAGGGGAAAATTGAGACAAAAAATGGTTCCCTCTTGCAAGCACCTCTCCCAGTTCCTCATATGATCCCCCCTAATTCCGTAGGGGCCTTATTTGGCTATCTCCCACTCTTGCGCACTAAACCAGATCTCGCCAAGTGGCATGATATTGTTTAGGAAAAAATTTTTCATCTCTTGTCCCTCTTTCCAATGGGAAAATGTGGAAAAAAATGGTTCCCTATACAAACCCCCTTTGTGGTTCTACATACAACAAATTTCCGGCTCCTGAGGGCTTAGTTGGCAAACCCTCCACCTACACATTGTTAGATCTTTGACAAGTATCATCATCTCTCCAAGGCACCATTTTTTACACATCTTGTCCCTTTTCCAAGGGGGAAAAATGGATAGAAATTGATAACCATGTGTAAACCCATCTTTAACCCATTTTCATCCACCATGATCAAACATCGATTAATAATAAAACATGAAAACAAAGTTTAACTTGTTGTTGAGATAACTAATTTAATAAAAATATAAATTAAATATTATTTCAGAGTAACTTACGTAATTAAATGATACGCACATGATGATATACAACAATATCCAAATGTTAAGTACTCAAACAATGTAGAACTCTAAGCAAATGAGAAGGATAAACAACTTAGCTTATTTTCTCTGTGATTTGAAGACAATCATGAATATATAACTCTGGATGTGACTAGAAATGATGCTACATAGGCTGAATATAGTTATGGGACTTGGGAATATGCCGGATAGGAGCACCCATGGGAAGGTAGGAGCACCGGGTTTTAGTGTCTGATTTGGGCAACAATGTCTGCACAAATATTCAGGATCTATCTTTTTCTAGGTTTGAAGGTCTTCGGTCCAATGTTTGATTTGTCACTCCCACTTTATTATTAGGATTTCGATGCCACCCATAACATGCAAAAAAACCCTAGATATTTACACAAGCTCACAAATAGATTAGATCTAAAATAAAAATGCAATATGTGAAGTTAGAATGACCAGACGGTCACCCAGAAGAGTGAGCTTATGACCGAGTGTTGCACTACATTCCATATTCCATGTAGTTATATGTGCTTGTGAGTGAAATAATGTCCTTAGGGTTGTCCTCGTGCCAATGACACCAAGATAACAAGCTATAACTAGCTTAGATGAAAATGTGTGATATGATATTCAACGCTTCCCCTTCCTATGCAATGTATGCAGCGGCAAAAATGCGATCCTTGTGATAGTAGTGGTAGTATGTAGAGGAGATAGTCCCTTAGATTTTCCATAGCCAGAATAATGGTGTGTATGTTGTGTATATATATGAATCTCTTGTTTGAATTTCGACACTAGTGACACAAAAGGCCGACTATGAACACGAGATAAGGATAAAAAAGTGAAAAGGCCGACCACAAATGTCAAAATGAGAAAATTAAATAAATAGGACAAGAGTGCCTAGGATGGACACAAACACTTGGGCGCTAGTGTCCAGAGTGGGCACTAGTGTCCTAGGATAAATGATGGAAAATGTGAAAATAAAAATAGACAGGATCCCTATGACTCGAGCAGTGGATGTAAAAATGAAAAATGTGGAATAGAGTCACAATATAAAACGTTCAAAGGACATGGATAGAAAAGAGATAGCGTCATCAGTGAATAATTTTCTTACTTAAGATTCATGCATATAAAAACATATTGATGACATAGAAAAATAATAATGTGTGCATGATTTTGTGTCTACATATTTCCCCTCTTTATGCATTTTAATGAAATTCAAGTAGTGTAAAATAAGTAAGGCATATACTTGTATAGAGTCTGAGAAGCCATATTACAAAGTGCATGTAGAATGTAGAGACTTGTAGCATGGTGAATCATGGATCAACGTTTTGATCCATGTGGCATAAGAGAAGGTAACAACCATCGTAAGGAGAAACTTAGAGCAATAGTTGTAATACCATTGGAGATGTTGGATTGTTTGCGAAAGGTGATATATATGGGTAGGGAGTGATCAATTCCCAACCCGATTTGTAAATATTTGAAGGATTTGGGCATCCTGACACCAGAGGAATAGTTTTGGGGAGAGAGGTATGTTTTTCTCTTCTTCCATATGTTAGGAAATAAGGGATAAAATATGCAATAATCCCTCACGATCGAAGAAGAAACTAATATGCAAAAATTATTACGATCTCAAATAAAATTACTGAGAATAAAATAACACAACACAAAGAGATGTTTAACGTGGTTCACCCAATTTGGGCTACGTCACCAAGAATCACTTGCTGATTACAAGCCACTACTCTCTCAATACAATACCCGTAGATCCGGGAGCTAGCTCAACAAACTCTACGAAATTCATGCCGAATTCAAACATCTCGTAATACATTTGCTTGTACCTCTATCATATGCATAAGACCATATAAATGACAAGCTGCTTAGCATTTGATACAAAACCATGGGTATCAAAACCAAGGGCAAAAACTATGGGTATCAAAAACATGGGCAAAAGACCGAAAAAACCATGGGCCCATTTTTACCCATGGGTTAATAAACCACCCATGAAAATTTGCTTCCAGAGAACCCCCTTCCATCGTTCACCCCCCGAACCCCACGACCCGCTTTTTAAAAATACTCAAGTGTAACACATTGTACCACACTAACATGAAAATAGGCTCCCAAACATAAGACCATAAGCTGTGTCCCCAAAGATTCTACCACTTGTAGATGGATAAAGATGAAATTTTAGTTCCTTGTAGTTCCCGATTAAAGAACCCATATATGAGCGATGACAGGAAGACAATGACGTCTCATTTCCCCCACTCCTATAGTAATGGGTGTTCTAATTTGAATAGTGCTAGATGGCTTCCAAGTTAGGTCATCTGGAAGTGATGGTAATGTAATGTGGCTCCCAAGTTAGGTCATCTAGGAGTGATAGTAATTGTGATTATTACATTGATTGATTGATTTGAGTGATAACAATTGATTGAATAAGATGTATTTCATAAATTACTCACGGAGAGAGTTTTGCTTTTCCTTGATTCGGTCATTTGGGGGATAGATTCAAAATAGTAGTAAGTATTGATTTTCGTATAGAATAATGGTAAGTGTGTTTGAATTAGATCAAAGATAACCATGATAACAATGTACTTGGAATGTTGATTGATCATGTTGTATACTGAGAGGGATTATAGAATGATCCCGATTGTATGCCCCCTTTTGGTGAAAGGGTGAATGGTGGAGAAATGAACACTAAGCCAAAAGCAAGGCTATGATAGTAAATGAGAGATAATAGTATTTTCCAAAGAATGTGTATGTATTGTGTAGTACATGTGCGAGATATGAATATGAAATGGTGAAAAATGTATAGTATGATGATTAGAGGGAACATGATCCATATGGCATAAATGGAGAGAAAAATAGAGTAATGAGGCTTAATATATGAGTGAAATCGTGTGCCATGTATTAAGCTGTAAGAATAGTAGTAAATGATAACTATTATATATCGTAAAATGGAATTACTATAAATTTTAATTTGTACCAAGAGTGTTTGAAATTTGAGCTATGAGTTGTTAAGATGCCACACATTAGAGTAGCTAGTTTGATGAGATTTGAGAGAGTAGCGGCGCCGTGGCTTCACGAAGACCGAGGATTTGGTATGTGTGATTTTTTTGAATTTTTTTGTCCAAACCACTTATTTTTAACATTTTTAGAAAAATTTGAATTTTTGTCATTTTTTCCAAGACAGAGTGGACAAGGCGTTTCTATCCTTCGGGACACTAGCACCCAATTCATGGCGCTAGTGACTTTTTACAGGCACTAGTGTTCAGAGGTAGGATTTGGAACATTTTTTTTTGAAATATGTGGATTTTGATCAATTTGAAGTTGTTATGATTAATTTTGTAGTGTGTACAATGTGCTAATAGGGTGATTTTGTTGCTTTTTTAGTGTTGTGCAAAGAGATATACACTTCAGGGAGTTTCGGGTGGGCCATCACTTGAGTACACTACTTACTTTGGGGTTGTCAAATGCTGAGTGGGATACACTAGATCGTGTCAGCCTACGACATATTGCAAGATTGGGGAAATACCCCATAATATGCCTATGTTGACTACTTTGTGTGAGAAATGGTGCACAAGGATACTTGTACATTCTATTTTCCTATGGGTGAGATGATAGTGACATTAGAGGATGTATACATGATATTTTGGTTACCTATAATGGGAGAGAGAGTATAGATCATGCCCATATTGGATACCCATAGTTATATGAGGGTGGCATAATAATATTTCATAAGGTATTGAGTACAGGATGAGACCCATATTAGCTTGAATGTCATTGTGAGATCGGGGTTATGTGATTGTGGAAATTTATTGTAGTGGTATAAGCTTCAATCGAAGTTGTAGAGGGTGGAGGAGTTGGGATTTTGTACTAGATGCATTATATTTATCGCAGTATCAAGGAGCATGGTACTAGATTTACATGGGCACGGTGTGTGTTAGCCCACTTATATAGATTTCCTCATGAGGATCATGGTGGTGGCATAAAAGCAACTACTTTGTTGCATGTATGGGCCTATGAGCATATAGCTATATTGATGCCACTTAGTGAGCTGCCGGCTAATTGGCCCGACATAGAGATATTTATAGCTAGCTAGGTGGGTGCCCGTGTATAGTAGAAAGATGGACACGATTGCCTATAGGTTGACAATAGATCAAATGGGACCCAGGGCCATTATATGGAGTCGTATAGAGACCGTGGTGGATGGGTGGAGGACGGTGTGGACCTATGGTGCATTCGAGCACCATGTGGTTAGAGGAGCAATTCTAAGGGACAATTGAGTTGTTTCAGGCGAGTGAGTATCTAGACATTCGGCATGGCTTAGGATGTGCTACAAGTGCCATATATATGGTGTGAATCTACTAGGTCTGCGAGATGACTAAGGTTAAGGCCAAGCCCAATGGAGCACAATTGGTGCATCCAGAGAAGATGAGTCGATCGGCCATAGAGCCTATACAGGTGGATGATGTGGGTTACACATAGGCATATAATCGGTGATGGGAAACACATTGATGGGTGTTGCTATTTCTAATGGTGGTGGATGCAACCGGTGGGTTGGTAGTTGGAGGAGTGGAGGTCGGGCACCCACCCCGAGATGGATGATGTAACATGGGAGAGCAAAGCATAAGTATTTCTTATTGTTATGTGTGTTATTTTTTATTGTTCTTGATTGATTTAATGTATGAATGCCAAGACGTGGAATAACTAAAGTTTAGTTTGTGATTGTAGGCAATGTCAATTGGTCGTTGATTGTAGATACTTCTATACGCATGTTAACATGGAATGTGCCACCTAATGTGCTAGTGGGAGGAGAAATACTAGAGTGGGTGGACACGATTGTGGGTGAACATGCCCATTTATTTGAGCTAGTGGCTATAGCGGCAGCCACATGTATAATTTTGTTGAGTGAGCGCCATGAGGCTCGTGTGTAGGGGAAGTGAGCGAGGGAGGCTGTAGGAGAGGAGGCCTAATGCAAGATATATTTGCATGATATGTGGAGTTGTAGGGCCGGTGATGAAGATCGATGGTGGAGGTTCCATATTATGGAGCTAGATAGAGAGATATAGATGATGAGATCAACTGTGTAGAGTTAGCGGTGAAGCTTTGAGTTTGAGATCTCCCACAATTATAGATAGTGATAACAAGGATAATAGATGATGTATGTATATGATGTATTGTTGTATGGGGGCTTGCCCCCAACGATTATATATTATAACTATGATTTTGATGAGATATATAGAGATACATGTTATTGATATTGTATTGGTTGTTGATGTGCATTGAATATGATGTGATGATTATGATTTGTATTTAGTAGTGAGTGTTTAGTTTGTTAGATTCTATGTGCATTTTTGGAATGGTTGATTGAATATGTATTGTTGATTGTTTGAAAGTTGTTATGATGATGTGGAAAGAATTGCTAAGTAATGGACTAAATAGGAATTGTATGTGAATAATAATGAATAATATAACATATGGTAAATGTATGTATGTGATGTAATGTGGTAGATAAAATAAAACGATAATGTGATGTAGATGAGTTAAGGGAATAAATGAATGATGCATTGATAGATGTGTAATGAGAAGATGTAAGATAATGTTTGTAATGGCGTGTGACTTGAATGAAGGGGGAAGAAGAGTGATTTCCTCCCAGTGTTGGAATGAGTTTCATTTATAAATGCCCCCTCAACAGTCAATAATGAACCATAGAAAAAGAGTGTGTCATCGGGAAATGGGTTTTTCACGTGCATGTAGATGCTAGAAAAGATATGATATGAATCACAAAGTGTGAAGTGTGAAAGGTGAGGTTCATTGATGTAGTATTACCTCAACATTCAAGTTTGAACCATAGCATGATTGTGCATCATCGGAAATGGGTCTTTTGCATGTGGATATGCTATAAAAGATATGTCATGAGACATTGAAAACTGTGGAATGGGAGGTTCATTGATGTAGTATGCCCTCAATAGTCAAGTGTGAACCATAACATGAGAGTGCATCATAGGGTAATGAGGTGGAAATGGAGACCATCTACCAAAGGTGGAGAGGTATACTACGCTATATTAGGATCATGTGGAACCGTAATGTGTGAGTATAGGTTTTGAATTGGAAATAAGATGAAATGTTGCCAATGATGGGGGTGTGTTATAGTATGAAGTGTGGAAGCGGGCTACTTAGGAAGCCAATGAGATGTAGTGATGTGTGGAGGATGAGATGACATGGCGATAGGCAAGCCAACTAGAGGAGGTGGATGGAGGATGACCTAAGGAGGTAGATGATGAAGAATGACCTTAGGAGGAGGTGAATGAGACAAGTTAACTATGGTAGAGGCTCACCTATGTGGAATAGGAGAGCAGAGAGCTCACGAGAGTGAGGGAGGAAAGAAATGACACCTTTATCTTCTAATTGTTGTAGTCTATCATGGAGAGCATAAAAATCATTGTCACGGTGGCCATTGATGTGGTGGAAATTACAAAAAGGGTGGTCACATGACATTGTAACCAATGAGGGGGATGATGTTGGGTGGAAGGTAAATGGATTAACCACTTATCAAGTAAGGTACACAAGACATCATGTGGTTTAGCATTATGTGGAAAGTGTAATGGTTCATGAGTGGGAGATGTAGAAGACTTAGGTGAATTTCAATGTGGTGGTGGGGAAGGAAGATGCTTACATGGAGGTGGAGATGGGGATCATACAAGAGGGTCAATAGATGGGGGAGGAGAAGACTTAGTAGGAAAGGAAGGAATAAAGAAGTAGAAGGTGGTGTTATAACATGTTCCTCAATTAATTCCTTCTCTAAATCAATAACTTTATAACACAATAGAGTAAATGATTCACATGTATCATATAAGAGCTTTTCTTTTAAAGGAGGAATTAAGCCATGAAAAAGATAAATTACATTTCTAGATCAATAGGCTGAAATAATAACTGATGCATGTAAGAATTAAAGTGTAAAATGTAATCTAAAATTGGTTCATTATTTCCTTGATGCAAAGAAGGCAAGCGTTTGTATGTAACTTTAGGACCATTGTTAGAAATAAATCATCTAAGAAAAACATCCTCCATATCATAATAAGTACTAATGGATCCATAAGGCAAATGAGTATACCATTAGAGAACATGATCAACAAGGCTATGATGAAAGGCTTTGAGTAACAAGAGATCATTGGAATAAGAAGCCATGGCTAAATGGTAATGTTTGAGATGTAAATAAGGATTTCCAATGCCATCAAAATAGGAGAAAACATAGCATGATGAAGTCTTTGGGGAAAGTGGAATTGTGAATCTTCTTAGGAATGAGATTTCCATGAAGGGAATTATTGTTAATGGAGGCATAATAAGCTCTACTCTCGAGGGTAAGGGTATGAACTTGGGTTTTGTAAAGAACCAACATCATGCAGAGAGATATATATCTTGTGAGGGGATGGTTTGGGAAGTGAGAGGCACATTAAGGGGTTGAATCTTTCCATTCTAAGTGGTCATATAGGAACTGTGAAAAGGGGAGTGGATGTCAAGGAGGGGATGGAGGTGCGATAGGAAGAGATGACTATGGAGGCTCTACAGAGATGTTAGGTGTAGAATCATGAGACATAATGAGAGGTGTATTAGGAGTAGGATTAGTGTCAACATGGCCAACATTGGAAGGAGCTTCAGAAGTAGAAGGAAGAGGAGGTGTAGATTCACATTCAACAATTTTAACTGAAGAAACATCATTATTAACATGTGTAGTATCATTATCAAATCAAAGTCACTATCAATCATATTTTTGCAAGCAAAGGATTTCATCAAGATTATCATCAACATACAAAGAAGTGGTAGGAGTGCTAGTGTTAGATCTATCATTGCAATCATTAGAAACATTTTCAGAAGTAAGAATGGCAGGAGAAATAGATTCACATACAACTTGACTAATAGTAGGAACATCATTATCCATATTTACAATTGCAATATCATAAGTAGAATCATTAACATCCATGTTTTTACAAGCAAGAACCTCATCATGCATAAAATCTATATTAATGCTATCATTTGCAACTAGACAAGGAGAGGAAGATGGAGGATTATGCATGGCTATGGGAAATGAGGGATAACATTGGGTAAAATTTTGGCCAGAGAAACTATGCAAATATCAGAGTTTTGGAAACCAAAAGAAGGGAGTTTTGGTGGTCAAGGAGTAGTTGGAGGGTTTTTGTGTCATATTGGGGATGGTAGATGACATTACAAAATTCATCTTTTTCAATGGCATTGGAAAATATTGGTTACATATGTATATAGGTCATATCGTGCTTTGGAGATGGGTACCTCTTTTGAGCCATGAGGGTTTGGGATCCAAGGAAAAGGGTTCGAGTAGGAGTGGGGTTCACCAAATGATTTAATAAAATATAAATTAAATATGATTTTTAGAGTAACTTCGTAACTAATAGATATACAAATGATGATATACAACAATATACAAATGCTAAGTACTCAAACAATGTAGAACTCTAAGAAAATGAGAAGGATAGATGACTTAGTTGATTTTTGTGTGATCTAAGATAGTCGGGATTGTGTAGTTGTTGGATCCAATCTGAAAATATGCTAAAGTGGTTGACATATAGTTTTGGGACTCGGGATTGTGCTGAAAAAGGAGCACCCATGGGAGGGCAGGAGTACCTAGCACTAGTGTTTGATATGGGCATTGGCATCATGTAAATATTCAGATTTGTCTTTTTCTATGTCTGAGGTATTTCACTCCAATGTATTATTTGTCACTTTGACTTCACTATTAGGGTTTTGATGTCACATGTAACGTGCAAAACAAACCCTACTATCTGCACAAGCTTATAAACACATTAGATCTGAAATAAAAATGTACTATGTGAATTCATACTACCCCAAAAGTCACCCGAAGAGTGAGCTTATGACCGAGTGCTACACTACATTACAACTCCATGTAGTTCTGTGTGCTTGTGTGTGAAATAATGTCCTTATGTTACCCTCATGCCAATGACGCCAAGATAGTGGGCTATAGCTAGCTTAGATGAAAATGTGTGATATGGAATTCAACACTTCCCCTTCCTATGTAGTGTATGCAGCCAAAAATGTAGTCCCTTGTGATAGTAGTGGTAGTATATATATGAGATAGTCCCTTAGAATTTCCAGCCAGAATAATAATGTGTATGTTGTGTATATATATGAATCTCTTGTTTAAATTTTGAAAGTAGTGACACAAAAGGCCAACTATGAACACATGATAAGGATAAGAAAAGTTAAAAAAAATGGTGACCACAAAATTCAAAATGAGAAAAGGAAATCAATAGGATAGGAGTGCCCAAGATGGACACAAGTACCTAGTGTTAGTGTCAGTGGGATAAATGATGACAAATGTGAAAAGACAAAAAGACAAGGATCCCTATGACCTAACCAAAAGTGGATGCATAAATGAAAAATGTGGAAGAGAGTCACAATAGAAAACAATCAAAGAATGTGGATAGACAAGAGATAGTGTCACCAGTGAATAATTTTCTTACTTAAGATTCATGCATATAACAACATACTTGATGACATAACAAAATAGTAATATGTGCATGATTTTATGTCTACACTAACTTATTTACACAAGTATACATTTCCACCATTTTGAAAATTTGAAACCTACAAAAATTCCTAAACACAAAAACCATGCTTCCTAACACATTCCAAATCATCCATGACTTCAAAAACAATGATTTTCTCATAACTCTTCATCCAGAAAATTGATTGTATCAAAATTTTGATTGAAGAATCTACTCCCGGGAACATTTGAGAAGAAATTGTTGTATACCAGTTGATGCCCTAGTTTTCTATAGTAGAAAACCTAAACACTCCATCCAAAATTTTCCTTTTTATTTGCAAGATTTCTAGCAGATGAAACATGACAAAAATTGGAGCACGACATCATGATGTAGAGCAATCTAACAATGGGGTTCTCATTGCAAACCAAACCAATATGACCAATTTATAAAAATAGTGAATGCTCTATATAATGAATTATTAAAAATAGTAAGTATCTCAAAAATCAAACTCCAGTCACTCGTAACATTTGGAAATGGTGCAAAACAACAAGCAAGACAAAACAAAAATTTCCCAAAATAACAGTTTTGAAAAAACAACCTTTAAAAATAGAAACTTCTTGAAAATGGTAAAACATCATCAATGGAGGAAATCTAAGTGTTCTGAGGAGCTTAAAAATAAAAATTGAGCAAAAGGAAAAAAATCCCGAAGTAGGAGCTCCCGGTCCCACCTACTAAAAATAAAAGTTTAAGTTTTTAGTGCATAAATTTGTTGGTTTTCAATCATCTCACTATTTTTTTCCATTATCACATGGTTGTAAATTTATCTCATATCTAAAACAAGAAAATACACCTCCACAAGGATCCTAAAGCATCATTCTGATCACAATTATGTCAAGGAACAAGACAGAGCATATCAAGGCGCAACAGGTGAAAGCTGGAGACATTGTGCGGTGCAAAGAGTTCGAAGAGAGTTAGGAGCCCCATTAGAATTCAAGATTTATCAAAGTATTTCATCATGGTCATAGTTGAAATGATAAAATATTTAGGAATGTTGTGAAATATTGTGCCTCAAATTCATCACCATCTCTGCGATAAGAAAATCAAAGTGAGCCTGCTATTCAAGAAAAAGTGATCCATTGCAGCCTCCTCCTCTTCAAGAGCATCCAAGTTTGTATTCCCTAGTAGCAGAATTTTTTCCCATAATGAACAAAAAGTAATCCATACTTAGTTGTCCATCATAAGCACAATTATTTCTATTACATATACTCACTAATTACATCCATGCACACAATACTTAACACTATGCACTTACATGCATACATTTTATATCTCCATATATCTATCTATGCACATTCTAGCACTAAATTACAAAAAGTGCAACACCTATTTATACATGGTGGGAACTTGTCCTTCACCGCTTACATGTTTTAATCCTAAAAATAAACATCCTAAAAGTAGGTTGCATGCCCTTAGAATCCTCCTTTAACTCCAAATCATGATATAAATAGCTCGATCACTCCCACATGCTTAGATCCTATAATAAGCTTTTCCCTAAGTCATCTTTATCCCATCTTGTATGTTATTTATGTGTAGTTGGTGCCTTATCCTTTCCATGTCTATTCTGGAAGTTCCTTGCATGCCACACAAACTCGTTTTTCATATTTTTAGCCTCCACTAGAAATTTGGCTAACTCCACGAAACCACTTTGTGTGTGTTTACATGAACCCTTGTGTACTAATCTCTTCATCCCCCTTACATGCATACCTTTCATGCATTGACTTACCTATGTAAATATTCTTTACTTGCACATGTGTTCCATGCGGTCCTTCTAATCTCCCGATTCTTCTTTTTGGTTCCTACATGCGGTCTTTATCCTCTGCGCTTGACTAATACTTAGTCATTTTCTTCATTCAACATTGTCCTTTCAAAAATTTTCTCTATACTTTTGGATTATTTGTTCTTGATTTTGGAAATGACTATGAGCCCAAAAATGAATAAGTCTAGGAGCAGAGGATGAGCACGCGTGGAAGGCAATATAGGAAGAAGGCACATGATGAAGAGTGTGCAGGGAGAACTAAGTGCGCGTGAACAATTTGAACAATTGAGGAGGTTTTGGAGTGAAGGGTTTGAGTAAACATGGAGTGCACAAAGGTTGGCGCGTAGACATAGAAGAGGGTTATGAGACTTAGCCGCATTATGGAATATGGTGTTGCATGGAAAACATGTGAGGATGTGGGTAGGCGTGATAAGTGGATAAGGTTAGTGCATGAAGACTTACGGCCCAAGGAAAGAATATTCCAGGGAATAATCAAGGGCTAATCATTGTGCTTAAGGAGTTGTAAAGTGGAAATTAATCATATCTTTAGCAAGTTGGCATAGGCATTCGAGTATGATGGAGCATGATCCCTCTTGGCATGCAATTTGCTCATGAGTAATCTTGAGGTGGTGGGGGAGAGATCCCACTCTATTTAAGAATGTGCTTAGGTCCAAAATAAGATATGGAGAGGCGTAGGTGTGTATGAGGCATAAGTGTGTATGGGTATATGAAGGAATGTGAGGAAATGAGAGATAATACAAGAGGAAGAAGATGGGTGATGGAGGCACAAGATATTCTGGGTGCATAGGAGAGAGCATGGATATAACCCTTTGAGAAGAGTCATTTGGTAGAGCTAGGATGTTATGTCATGATGTATTTGGTCTGTTATGACTCTTTTGATGTAATCTTGATACTATAAACCATCGTGAATCAATGAGTATGATGGATTTTTATGAATATCTTTGGCTATGGGTCCAAACCCTAGTGTTCTTCATATTGCTTATGGTTCAGATCTGATTTCTTTGTGATGTTTTAGTGTTTAAATTTACATTATGGTGCATTTGTGCTTAGAACTAGTTTCTTTACTTCTATCTTAGAATGAATGCATGTATTTATGCTTCTGTAAACATTCCTCCATTATTAGTGAAGCATTATTATAAAGCTCACATAAATGAGGGGATCGGTGCCCTTTGTTGCCTTAGGTGAGTGCCTTGAGTCAAGGTCAGGGTGATGTGTCGGTGCACTTGGGGTTTAAAGGGAGTAGGGAAAAGTGACTACAATTTGGTTTCATTCTTGAAAAATATTTTGAATTTGTTGTAAACCGGTGTGTGATGACAAAATGCTTGACCTTGGACATCGTCGATACTTGGCTTAAGGACACAAAGGATGAGTTTACACAATGATTCAACATTAGACTTGAGTTTAATGCATGTAAATGGGTAGAGGAGAATCTGTATCATGAGCTTTATGAGACATTATTTTTTTGTTTTCCAATAGAAATGTATGAATGGTTGTCGACGTATGCATTGAGGAAGAGTTGGTATTATCAACCTCATGTTTGGACCCAAGAAGATTATTAACGGCTTCATGATGCTGATCTGACTTGGACTCATGTTGTTGATCATTGGTGGAGTGGTGTGTTGACTAGATATACGTTGGAGTACATGGTTTCTACATATTCTTTCCCAGAGGTTGTTGAGTTTGAGTTCTTGCGAGAACCAAGAGGATCTTTCTTGCGCATTATACCGTTAGCCATCAAGATCCTGATCATCACTCTAAGTTTGGAATCATTTCCTATGGCTAGCTAAATTCCCACTAGGCATGGGGCATGGAAGCTGGTGTGGTGTGAGATGGTGGATCCTATGACATAAGTGGAGAGAGAGGAGAGACAACTCAAGTATAATGAAGCGTGAGAGAGGGAATTGACAAGACAATGTGAAGTTGCAGGATCGATGGAATTATGGAGGAAAACATTACGGGAAGGATTTGAGGTTCACGTAGAGGATGTGGAACCTGAGCAGTATGTGCTACCCCATCTTAGACAAGAATGAGAGAAGAACCCCTTGGCTTCTTATGAGAGATCATCATATGAAGGAAGGAGAAGAATCGTAGGTGCACATCTAAACCCACCATGTGACCAAACCCTTGCGCTTAGTTTCCCAATTTCTGAGACAAGTATTTATAATTCGGTTGGCATTGGTAAGCAAACAACATCAGGTAGATATCATTTTACATTACATCCATCTATGGCCGGGTAGAAATTTTCGGTGTTTGGGGGAATATTGTCAGGCACGTCATTTAGACAAGGTGTGGGTACACAGAGTTTGGGTATCATGACTAGAAGTGGTTCAACGTCACATATTGTTGGCACGAAGTTCAACACAATGGTGGGGACACAGATTGGAACTTATTTGGGATATTTTCTGCTACAGGAGGAGGATCTAGTGGATCTGAAGGGATAGGAGCTAGTGGATCTAGTGGCACTAGTGGTGGAGGAAGAACATTAAGAAATCAATGTTATGGATCTGGTGGATAAGGACCTCAACCACCTCAGCAAGTGTTTTATGAGATGTCTTTACATTTACCTAATTACAAAGGTGTTGAGGATGTTGTAGAGCATGTACATAAGTGCAAGTTGCTATGGTGCACTAAGGGTATCACTACCCTAGAGCGGAAGGCAAGTTAGTTTGTAACCATGTTGCAAGGGCATACACATAGCTGGTACTAGAAGTATGACCCACATCAAACAATGGTGGATTATACCACGCTACATGATGCCTTTTTTGCGAATTCCACATTCCTGAATTTGAGAAGAAGAGCATCAACGCACTCAAGGAGATTCAACAAGGTATGACAGAGAGTGTGTGGGAGTATGATGCGCACTTTAAGACTCTCTTGTCAAATCTATCTTATGATATCCATCCCTCACAACATGCTCAATGGTTTTTGGAGGATTGATAACGCCTTTCAAATGAGTTCTCTCCCATAAGACTTTCACGGATCCACACAAGGCCTTGGAGGCTGCTCTGCGTGCGCTAAGGATTTCGGGAGCGTTAACACTGGGGTAAGCCCATTTTTGGAAGCACAAATTTCTACCATGGAAAAGTAGCTTGAAAAATTCTTTGCAAATTCAGCTCATGAAAACATAGTGGACTTTGGTGCATAGATTGTGAAGTGGAAGGACACATAAAGGATAGTTTCCTCGAAGGTCAGTGTGCGCCATGCCATTAGATTATGAAATATGTCATGGGGATCATGATCCAAGTAGATTCCCTTTGTTACAATGCACACTCCATAAGAAGGTGTCTTCTTATTGTAATATTTGCACATCCACTACTCACGATATGAATTTATGCGGATTGATAGACAAAATTCATGATGCCATTGATATTGGTGTGCACTAGACCGACATTGGGAACAGTTCTAAGGGAGAAGGTCATTAGTATGAAGGGCGCGTAGATGGCGAGGGTCGAGGAAGAGGTTTTTACAGAGGATTGAGCCCATAATGGTCACAAAGGAAGGGGTGACCTCCCCCGTGGGACTTGTTATAATTGTGGATCTATTGAACACTACAAGTGTAAATGTCTGGATTTGCTACAATGCTCATGGTGCGGAAAGAAGCACAAGTATGAGGAGTGCCCTAAATTGTATGACCACATGAGCCAAAACCAAAAAAGGAAAAAGGCACGGGGATGGTTAGTGTGAAGAGAACTGACCCATTATAGATGCCTAGGGTATCTCTTAACCTCGAATTAGAACCTATTTTAGTAACTACACGCGCTAAGGATGCACGCACTAGAGAAGTACCAAAGTAGAGGCCTCTCATTATAAGAGAAGAAGTATTACATGGTAAATATCCTGATCCAACCCATCAGAAAGAGGTTTACCAAGAGACCATGGAAGTGATTAGGAGCCTGTAAGGAGAGATTCAATGTTTGAAGGAGCAATCGTGGAAGTTAGAACATGTGAAGAATGTTGAGGTCCCTTAGAAAGACATGGATGAGGTCAGATAAGTGTGTAGGATGTTACACTAGGAGAAAATTATTCCTTTGTTAGGAGAGTGGTTAAGAGAAAAGGTACCATGCGTGGGAGATGAGCACGAGAGGTAGGTCTTACATGCTAATATACCCCTCACAGTCTTGATTATGACAAGGAAATTACGTTGAATGTGGTTGTTGATGGATGGCTCTTGAGAAACATACTAATTGACACGGGTGTAAAGGTCAATGTCCTTAATTTGGATGCATGGAATCAGATGGGGAGGCCTCCATTGCAGCCCTCTTCAAATGTGTTGTATATGGTGAACAGGACAAAGGCTATGCCCATCAAAGTCTTGAAGGATGCTTCCATAACCATTCAAGGGGCTAAGTTTACTAGGGATTTTGAAGTCTTAGCACTTTCCGAGGAAGATAAATTCCCAACATTACTCGGACACCCCTAGTGTTATGCAAATAATGTTGACTTGCGCTTTAACAAGGGATACATCAGTTTTGAGAATAAAGAGGAGCATGTCATTATTCCACTAACAGATGGGAGGTCTGCGCCTTATGTAGAGCCTTTAGGAGAAGAGGACCTAGATATAATCTATGTGCACACCATTAGAGACCCCGAGGCTATTCATCCATCAAGAGAAGGAGTCATTCAATGGGAAGATGCTCAATCTATAAGTGATATAACTAGCATTGTGTGTGACAATTAGGTGCATGAGACCTATGAGTTGGTTGGAAGACAATTGAAGGGCACTATAACTCAATTTTCTAGAGTGCACTTAGTTAGGCACTTGGGAGGAAGAAAGTTACCAAGTTATACTAGGGAAGGTAACCTTATGTCTTTTTGCATGCAATGGAGATCCAGTGGACATGTCAAGTAGAAAGGAGGAATATGCTAACTTATACCTTGTGTGCAACAACAACACATTGGTGGGTGACTCATCGAGACAATATTCTAGAATGACACAAAGTGAGAATCACATTCTTTGTTAGGTTTCTCTGAAGAAATGCACCCTCTAAAATATGTGACTATGATGGGAAGGAATCCACCTCATTTCATGTCCAGGAATGTGAGAGAGCCTGGATGGTAGGCCCGAAGCCTTACCTCCCTCACTATGGGTGCATAAGTTCTATTCCACCTTGTCAAGGTTGTGCGCATGCATGGTATATCCATTCGGAGATATGTCGTGACAAGAAATTGGAAAGAGTTGACGACAGATATTATTCAAACTTTTGAGTATCTAAGTCCTAAGCCATTGGTGAATGAGGCATTACAGGTAGTCAAGCACCTTACTCTGGGAGATTGTGCTATGGTTGAAGACTGAATCCTAGATTTGCTAGGGGAACCTAGCTTGGAGGCGTGCTTCGAGGAAGGAGAAATGAAGGAGATACAATTTGAGTGTGCCTACTTGGAGAAAGAAAAGGGAAAGTTGGTGTACCTGATAGATGATGAGGAAGTAGAAAAATTGGATGTTGATCATACGGAAGGTACGCATAAAGTTTTGGAAAATACGAGATGCGTAAGCACACACTTACCATGATCCTTGAAAACGAAGAAGGTCAACATTGGTATAGAAGTAGAGCCAAAAGAAGCTATCATTGGAGATTATTGGACGAACCAGGAAGTTTCAAAGATAATTGAGCTGTTACGCGACTTCCAGGATTTGTTCCCATG
Source organism: Taxus wallichiana var. yunnanensis (assembly GCA_018340775.1). NCBI lineage: Eukaryota > Viridiplantae > Streptophyta > Pinopsida > Cupressales > Taxaceae > Taxus > Taxus wallichiana. The sequence goes on along the minus strand of CM031243.1, from coordinate 493,704,592 downwards.
TGGATACCATGAGTTAAAAGGAGTTCATCACTCATTGGGAGAAATGTAGATTAAGTTGAAGGAAGGTGTGCACCCGATTAGGAAGAGACCTTATAGGATGAATCTGAATTTACACGTAAAAGTTAAAGAGGAGATTGATAAGATGATAGAATCTGGAATCATTGAAGCAATTAAAGAATTTGAATGGGTGAGCCCAATGGTAATTAGTATCAAGAAGGATGGGAGGATAAGGATATGTGTAGACTACAAATATTTGAATGTTGCATGTGTCATAGATCCTTTTCCAACCCCGTTTACTGAAGAGATCTTGGAAGGTGTAGCAGGGTGAGAGATCTATTATTTTACAGATGGATTCTCAGGTTATCACTAGGTAAGGATTACAAAGGAAGACTAAGATAAGACAACTTTCGCCACCTAATGGGGAATTTTATCTTATACGGTTATGTCCTTTAGGCTTAATAATGTGCATGATGTATTTTTGCGCATTGTGGTGTAAGAATTTCAAGACTTCATCCATAAATTTCTGCAAGTTTACCTCGATGATTGGACGGTGTATGGGTTATGTTATCTTCCTCAAAATTCCCCTCTTTGTGAAGTCAAGTTTCAATTTTTTTATTTAGTACCATGGAGTATTGGATGTCATCGAGCACAGTATTGTTTTCCATTTTCTATTCCATGGAGAACAATTAGAAATTTGGGTGTACATGTGGAGTTTTTTATTTTTTGTTTATTTCTTCCCATAGTCGGGAATGACGGACATATCTTCCCCATTTTTTTCCCCAACATCCATGATTAGTATGTGGATATCTCTGATTGGATGCGGCATGGCCATGTTTTAAGAAATAACGAAGCCTCCACATGTCCAAATGGTGCAACTCCAAGGAGGGCCCAAGGGACAATCCACAAATAAGCGCAGGCTTTCCATGTGTCCAGGGTCCAAAATGAAGACAAAACAAGCCCAAATCAGCTAAGTATGGAAGGTTCAGTGGACGATACCATGTGCTTCATCGGTGAAATTTCAAGAGTCAAGGTAGGGGAAGTTCTCAAACTTGTGCCAATCCTCCATGTGTCCCAAGTCCAAAAAAAGGGGATAGAGCCGATTTCTTAAATTGACTAAGTATGAGCGGGTCGACGAAGCCTCCACGTGCCTCAACGACGCAATTTCAGTAATGAAACCAAAGGGCCAATCTTCAAATGAGCATCAGCTTGCCACATGTGTCGAGTTAATGGAGAGCAAGAGTGGCCGTTGAAAAGTCCAGGGACTCGGCATGTGAAGGATCCACGTGTTAGCTCAATGTAATTTCAAGAGGCGTATCCAAAGCGGAAACTCAAATGAGCGCCAGCTTCTCCACGTGTCTAGAGGTCAACATAAGTCAAGTGGGAAGTAAGCCTGAATCGGCTAAGTATAAAATAACCGGCAGAGCTCTCCACGTGTTAGCCTGGCACAACTTCAAAGGAAAAATCCAAAGGATGTTCCAAATTTGAGCCTTGACTCTCCATTAAAGTGTCTAAAGTTAAATATACTCGGCCCCCTACCAAAAAAAGGAGAAAGTCAAATATTAAGCCCAAATAGAAATTCAAGGTGGGGAAGCGGGCCATCGGGAGATTTGAGAATTTGAGCCTTGTTTTCATTAAAGGGGCTTAAAGTTAAAAAGTGACCCACAACCCATCATGCTATGAGGAAAAAGTCAAATGTTGAGCCCGCATTGAAAGTCAAAGTGGGGAAGCGGGTCGGTGGAGAACTTTGAGGTTTTGAGCCTTTTTGTAAAAAGGGCTAAAATTCATAAAGTGAGCCCATGATTCCTTCACCAATCAAGTGAAGCCACGTGTCAGGCTTATATCAAAAGTGGAAGGGTAGGACCAAAATGTAAAAAATGCCAAATCTCTATAAAGTCACAAAATGCAAAAGGCATCCTCCACGCCCGCTCCAATAAATTTCTCCCACGTGGATGACTCTGGTTTAAAGTTTCAAAGGCAAGATGAATGGTTCAAATTCAAAGTTACAAAACGAGTGTAATGGCTACATTATGAAAAGTCTAGTTTTTCTCGCCATTGGCATTTCTTCGTGAATCAAGAATCTAAATGGACGCTGAATGATTGAAAATATTGTAAACCATTTCTTAACAAAAAGAAGAAGTAACCATTTCTTGTAAGATATTTAATGGCTTCTTCATGCCATTGTAAAGGGGTTGGCATTGATCTTGTAAACTCAAGAGTGCATTGTACCTAGAGAAAGCAAAGGAGATAGCCAATTTTCTTCTACTTTCCTCCACTTCTCAATTTCTTCCATTCTCACATTATGTACAACTTTGATTTGAGAAATCAATACAAGAAGAAGAGTTTTAGCTCTTTGACTAAGGGGTTTCTTGATACTTTGTGATCGATGAATTCTATTTGGTCTTGTTGTTATTTCTAGAGTTATTTCTTCCCATAAATGCATGTGTTGAAGTTTCTAACTAGTGTGTGTAGGAATATGATTTTCTACCTGCAACATTAGTTCTCCTACCTCTTTCTCACTCCCTTTCCCACCTTCATAGAAAATCTCCCTAGCAAGCAGATAACTACAAGCATTTTCCGTAGGGTCAGTGGAGTGCCCCTGTTGGATCCTTGGTCAAAAGGCCACCACAGAAATCCATGCTTTCTCATGCATGCATACACGAAAGCTACACCAGTTAAGTAGAGGGACTTAGATTCCCAGAGTGTTGGCAAAGAAATTCACAATTTTTCCACTCGAAAAATTTCCTCACCAACAGTTTTTGGCACCCACCATGGGGCATATTTAGCAGCATCTTGCACCCAATATACAACCGCAAGGTCTGAAAATTCAAAAAAATCAAATATTGAAAAAAGAAAAAAAAAAGAGTTCATGAAAGTCCATTGCTAAAAGACACACTTGCTGATTTCTACACGTGTGTTTTTCATATTCCCACTTCAAGAATTTCAAAAAGCTAGGCTAAGGAAGACACACCAGGTTGAGCAGGTCAAGAGGTGTTGATGATTTCAATTTTGAGGCTTCACAAAATTAGAAAGAACAAATTAGAGATAATCCATACTTCTTCTCTCAAGCCTCCTCTCCATCTAGCTCTTCACGAAGTTCACCAGGAAATCCTATCAAAACTCTATGGATACTCCCCTTCAAATTCTCCCATTTTTCAACCACCATTGAGCATTGAGCTCCCAGAAGAAGAAGAATTTGAAGAAGAATTCATAGAAGCAAGAGAAAAGTAGAAATGATAATGGAAGACGAAGAAGAAATACCTCAACCCATTGTTCCATGGGGAAGGAATACGGCCCACTTGCTCTTGAGCCACCTCTCCATGATCTACCAACAAGTTCCCACAAGAACTTTCCAAAGTTCAAAGGTGACAACACACAACATCCTGAAGAACACATTGTTGCTTTCACGACATCATGTGGAATTCTTGGTGTCCAACATGAAGATGTTTCATGAGACTATTCGTGGAGTCCCTCCAAGAAAAAGTAACGAGAATGGTTCTACCTCCTTCCTGCCCGATCCATCACTAGTTGGGATGACATCAAGACTACCTTTGAGGAAAGATTTAAATCAATTAAAGACTGTCAAGACCTCTTGGTGTAGTTGGCTCAAATGAGGAAAGGAGAAAATGAAACCATGAGAGACTTTGTGGCTCATTTTAAATGGTTTTTCAGGATACCTAAAGAGGATTCACCATCTCAAAACAATGTCAAGAGATTCTTCATCAATGCTCAATCATTAGAAGTAGGGTTTTTTGCGAAGAGCCCAACCAAGGAATGTTGTAGAAGCACAAAGGATGGCCATTGAACTTGATGATGATCTCATCCTCTCTGGAAAGATCAAGAATCCATCAAAGGAAAAACCCAACATCCTGGAGACAAGAGAACCAATCCATCACTGCAAAAGTTGGCGAATGAGATGGCATCTTTGAAGAGGGAATTATTTGAATGAGTATCTTCTCAAAGAAGCAACATAAATTAGATTGTAGGAGCACCCCAAAGGCTCACCTTGGAGGCCCCACCCATGAACATAAATTGCAGATTTCAAGAAGATGAAGAAGAGCTTGAACAAGAAAGTGAAGGTGGTGATTTCCTAGAAAATGACGAGTTTGAGAACGATACACAAATCAGATTCTGTGAGTATTCTGGATGTGATGAAGAAGATGAAGAGGATGCACCTAGTTTCTCATGTGTGGTATTCACTCATTCTCAGTCCAAGAAAAGAGCATCTCCCTCCACTACTACAAAAGAAAACAAGGTTGATGATCCTCCTGTGGTGACTCCGTAAAATAAAATAATCAGTCGAGGATCCCCACTTCCATCTTCCATGAAGTCTGCGTTGTTGGAGCCTGACCCTGTAGCAAGTAAGAAGATGCCCGCAATCCCAAGTAAGTCTTCTGATGTCTCTTCCAAGTCTAAATCTAAATCTTCTCTTGTAAAATCTAATACCTTGAAAGCTCCTAGTGTACCATTCAAAATATCATCCATTCCTCAAAAATCAAATCCTTCTCCCAAGCCTATCCAGACTCAAAAATCAATCCCTTCACCCCCTTGTCCGCATCTTCTCCCTTTGACTTCATAGAATATGCAAACAAAGCCAAAGTGTAGATTACCAAAACCGAATATTTGTGGACTCATCCTAAAAAATTTGAGAGGTTCATCTGATATATCAAGAGTGGTAGTCTAACACCCAATGCTTGTAACATCTAGTTCCAAAGGCATGCTACCAAACTCACCTACACCTCCCTCATAGAACATGCTTTCTCTGAGTGCATCAAAGACTGATAAAGTTGAACCTTTCTACGTCTCCCTTCTTGTTGGAGAATATGTACTGAACAATTACATAATAGATTTTGGTGCCTCAGACATGATGCCTTTGAAGGTCACCAAGGCTCTCAAACTTTCCATGACTCCACCTAGTGGCTCTTGTTACTCTTTGGAGTCAAAAGAGGTCCCACTTGTAGGGAAGGTCAAAGATGCATAGGTGGCTCTCGCCATATTTCCAGACAAGAAAGTTTCAACGATGATTTTGGTAGTAGACGTCCCAACCTCGTTTCGGAATGTTGCTGAGTAGAAATTTCTACCGAGAGTTGGGAGGGAAAATTTAGATGAATTGGTCTTCTACAACCATACCAGTGAAGGGAGACATGGATAAATTACTTCCCAAGAAGAAGATGAGGTACATGGTATGAAAGTCTGGAAGCCCAAAAGCTAACATCTTGTATCAAGATAGTAGGAGTAGATGAATCACTTGGTGACAACCGAGGAGGAAGAAGATATTCCCATCTTGATAGGGCTAGATATGCCTTCTCGGAGAGATTTGGATTTTGAAGAAGCATTGAGGAGATTTGAGTTACAAGAGGGCAACCCAAATTTCTAGATGATGTAGACCACGAGGAAGAGGAGATGGTTATCGATGATTTTCAAGAAGAAAAATCAGCCTATATGCTTTTCCAAGATGAGGAGTTATTCTCATTCCCATTTGGGGATGAAGATGATCTCAGTCAGGCCATCTATGGAGAGACAAAATCAGCTTGTGATGAGCCTTTGAAAGGCTTGAAATAAATCTCCATACAAGGACTGCTAAGAGCCATGGAAGAAATAGAAGACCCTGAGATCAGTCTTGATCTCCTGATGCAAGCCACAAATCTGCAAGACAAGTGTGAAGCTGATTTGGAAGCCTTAACCAATGTGAAGGTTGGCCATATTGAAAAGTATGATGCCACTTTTGAGCTAATGATTGATGGATGCAATAACAAAATGGAGGTATTTTCTTTCCCATTTGAAGAGGAAGAATGTTTCCATGATGAACAAACTAAAGCAAGAAGTTTTGAGGCCTTTGAATTTGAAGCTCCTCTAGACAAAGGAGTGATAAAATGCAGTGGTTCCCAAGATGATGAGGTAATCCCTCTAGATAGTTTCCTTGAGCTGAAAATAAAGATCCTTCAAAGGCGTACAAAGAGGAGCTGCAGGAAACAATGAAGCATAACTCCGTGTAAAAAATATTGGATGCAGTAGAAGTTGTGGAAGATCCTGAGCTGATTCTTGATCTCTTCACTAGTGCCATGGACATACAAGACAAATATTATTTTCCCTCTGATCCTCCCGTCAGTACTCAAATGCCTCACAGTGAAGTAGAGATAAAGGATGAATCAAATGTTTCTCATGGAGAAGATGTCAATGAGCATAGACCCGAAACAAAAGTAACTCAAAATATACAAGGAATTTGAATGAAAAGAATCCCTGGGGCAGCAATGAGATGTTTGATGGAGAATCAACTATATGGATAAACATGGAAGGAAACTGGCATGATGAAACTGATTTTAAAGGGCATGAAGGTAGTGGAATTTCCAAGCAAGGACTTGAGCATCAAGAAGCTCACATGGACTCACTCCTACAAAGTAAAAGTACAATCATGGAAGTGCTGACTTCTATAAACAATTGAGGAGGGGAGGGTACTTTCTGGAACCCATCAACGGCTTTGCAAAACATCATCACTCAGTGTTTCCCACTCACGGGTAACTTTTGAGAAATGGAAAGTGCTTCAGTGAAAGTGGGTTGTCCCCCCCTTGTACCATAGGTGATTTCTAGGTGTGTTTCCTTCTTTTGTGTGTGTGTGTTTTTTTCCCTTTTCATGTGCATGTGTGTTTCCTTCTTCTTTCTCTCTTGTTATAGGTTGTACATGACTCCACAAGGCCCAATGGATAAGGCACTGGTCAAAAATTATATGGTCTAAGATTGAGATTCTAGATTCCCATGTCATGTCTTCTCTATGCTCAGTCCATGTCATGTCCCCAAGCTAGAGCTAGCTTATTGTCATCCTCAAAATTCCCCTCTTTTTGAAGTCAAGTTTCAAAATTTTGAGTCAGTACCATGGAGTATTGGATCACGTCGAGCCTGGTATTGTTTTCCATTTTCTATTCCATGGAGAACAATTAGAAATTCAGGCATACAGGTGGAGTTTTTCCTCTTCTGTTTATTTCTTCCCACAGTCGGGAATGATGGGCATATCTTCCCCATTAATTTTTTCCCCAGCATCCACGAGTAGTACATGGATATCTCTGATTGGATGCAACATGGCCATGTTTCAAGCAATAATGGAAGCCTCCACATGTCCAAATGATACAAATCCAAGGAAGTAGGCCCAAGGGATAGTCCACAAATAAGCGTAGGCTTTCCACATGTCTAGGTCCAAAAATGAAGACAAAACAAGCCCAAATCGGCTAAGTATGGAAGGTTCAAGATGGCACCACGTGCTTCATCGACAATTTCAAGGGTCAAAGCTAGGGGCAGTTCTCAAACTTGCGCCAATCCTCCACGTGTCCCAGGTCCAAAAAGGGGACAGAGCCGATTGCTTAAATTGACTAAGTATGAGCGGGTCGGTGGAAGCCTCCACGTGCCTCAATGACATAATTTCAGTAATGAAACCAAAGGGCCAATCTTCAAATGAGCGTCTAGCTTGCCACATGGTTAGAGTCAATGGAGAGATAAAGTTGGCCATTGAAAAGTCCAAGATCGAGCTAAGGAGCCACAGAAGCTCGGCTCTCGGTAATTTCGTGGAGGAGGTCGTATCAAAGCGGAAACTCAAATGAGCACTAGTTCTCCACATGTCTAGAGGTCAACATAAGTCAAGTGGGAAGTAAGCCCAAATCAACTAAGTATAAAAGAACCGGTGGAGCTCTCCACGTGTCATCCTGGATGCAACTTCAAAGGCAAAATCCAAAGTTTTCATTCCAAATGGCGCTTAACTCTCCACAGTGTCCCGATATATAGCCCCACCAAACAAAAGGAGAAAGTCAAATATTAAGCCCGAATAGAAAGTCAAGGTGGGGAAGTGGGCCGTTGGGGAGATTTGAGAATTTGAGCCTTGTTTTCATTAAAGGGGCTTAAAGTTAAAAAGTGACCCACGACCCCCCCATGCCAAGGAAAAAGTCAAATATTAAGCCCGCATTGAAAGTCAAAGTGGGGAAGCGGGTTGGCGGAGAACTTTGAGGTTTTGAGCCTTTTTGTAAAAAGGGCTAAAATTCATAAAGTGAGCCGTGATTCCTTTGCCAATCAAGTGAAGCCACGTGTCAGGACTTATATCAAAAGTGGAAGGGTGGACCAAAAATGTAAAAAATGCCAAATCTCTATAAAGTCACAAAATGCAAAAGGCATCCTCCATGCCCACTCTAGTAAATTTCTCCCACGTGGATGACTTTGGTTTAAAGTTTCAAAGGCAAGATGAATGGTTCAAATTCAAAGTTACAAAATGAGTGTAATGGCTGCATTATGAAAAGTCTAGTTTTTCCCACCATTGGTGTTTCTTTGAATCAAGAATCAATGGACATGAAAGATTGTAAACCATTTCTTGCTAACAAAGAAGAATTTGTAACCATTTCTTACAAGATATTTAATGGCTTCTTCACGCCATTATAAAGGGGTTGGCGATTGATCTTGTAGACTCGAGAGTGCATTGTACCTAGAGAAAGCAAAGGAAATAGCCATTTTTCTTCTACTTCCCTCCACTCTCAAATTTCTTCTATTCCGACACCATGTACAACTTGTGTTTAAACAATCAATACAAGAAGAAGGAGTTTCTTTCTTTCTTTGACTAAGGGGTTTCTTGATACTTTGTGATCGATGAATTCTATTTGGTCTTGTTGTTATTTGCAGAGTTGTTTCTTCTCACGAATGCATGTGTTGAAGTTTCTAACTAGTGCGTGCGGAATCTAATTTTCTACCTACAACATTAGTTCTCCTACCTCTTTTCTCACTCCCTTTCCCACCTTCATAGAAAATTCCCCCTTACGATATATTGCAAGCATTGGGCCACAGTTCGGGATTGTTGGATCCCCGGCCGAAAGGCCACCATAGAAATCCATGCTTTCTCATGCATGCATACATGGCAGCTGCACCGGTTAAGTAGAGGGACTTAGATTCCCAGAGCGTTGGCAAGGAATTCACAACTTTGTCCACCCAACAAATTTCCTCACCAACAGGTTAGTAAGAGTTCATTATGACACTTTAAGATTGATGTTTGAGAGGTGTAGGTAGTTAAGTATCTCTCTAAACATTAAGAAATGTGTCTTTGCTACTCCTTTTGGCACATTGCTAGGTCACATTATTTGTAAGGAAGGCTTATTAGTAGATCCTGCCAAAGTTGTTGTTATCTTGGGATTGGAGGAGCCTACTAGTCAAAGCGCAGTGAGCACGGGTTCTTAGGGAATATGAGTTACTATATAAAATTCATCAAAGGCTATGTCAAGATATCCACGCCATTAGAAGAGTTGTTAAAACATAAGAGTAAATTCTATTAGGGTGAGGTGCAACAGTGGCTTTTGACACATTAAAGGAGAAACTTACTACTACGCCCATTTTGCACTTTCCCTCATGGGACAAGCCCTTTCATGTGCATGTTGATGCATCAGGGATGGAAATAGGAGCAATGTTAGCATAACCTAGAGAAGGGATTATTGATCACCCTTTGTGTTTTGCAAGCAAAAATTTAACCCCAACTGTGAATAATTACACAACAATGAAGTGCAAAGAGTTTTCAATGATTTATGCATTGCATAAGTTTAGGTAGTACTTGTTGGCTACTCCGTTTATCTTTTACATAGATCACATGGTGCTCAAGTACTTGGTAAACAAGCCTATTTTGTAAGGATGCATATGTCATTGGATCTTTTTATTTCAAGAGTTTTAATTTTCAGGTTGTAGTAAAAATAGGAAAGAGCAATTTAGGACATGACCATCTATCATAGATATATTCTAGTGAGGACACATAGAGCATTGAGGACATAATGTTAGATACATAGTTGTTCAGATTACAACGTGTGCCCTATAATTTGGAAGATATTGTTGTTTTCTTACGAATGAGTGTGGCGCCTAAAGGAATGAAGGCTCTAGAAAGAACTGGTTAGCTATACACATCGCGCCCTATGTGGTTGTTAGCGGAGACCTATACAAACTAGGCCGAGATGAGGTTTTGTAGACGGTGTGTGCTTTGGAACATGAACATACTTGCAATCATGGAAGAAGCTCATGGTGGCATTGTAGGTGGTCACTATGCAGAAATGCAACCATGCGCAAGATCCTATTGGCAAGCCTTTAGTGGGAGACAATTTATAAGGATTATATAGAATATTGAAAATATTGCAAGGCTTGTGACCATTTTCAGCACCTTCAAAATCTTGGGCATAAAGATGATATGTTGTTGAGGCCAATAGTAAGTGCAAAACCTTTTGAAAAATAGCCAATTAATTTCGTGGAACATATTTCCCCCTCAGCGCGGAGGATAGGTTCACGCTATATTATCACTTAAAGGTGGGAAGAATTAGGTTCTTATGGGAGAATATAATTAGCAAGTATGGATGCCCGTTGAGTTTAACAAGTGATAGGGGTACTCATTTCTTAAATGAGACTGTTAGAATCTTATTGGCAGAGTTTATGGTGGCCCATCACAAAACTACGCCCTATCACCCTCAAGCTAATGGGACTACTGAGGCCTTTAACAAGATATTGAGCCACACATTGACTAAGATTTGTAATGTCGGAAGGAGAGATTGGGATGATAAAGTCTTTGTTGTTCTTTTGTCTTATAGAACAACCTACAAGAGACTCAACAAATCCACACCTTTCAATTGGTGTTCGACGCGGAGGCTATTATGCCCGTTGAATTTATGTTCCCATCCCCAGTATATTGCACATGCAGGAGGATTGACTAATGATCAAGTACTTGAAGAGCACATAGAAAAAATTATGAAGTTGGATGAAAGGCGATCCATTGCTAGGTGGAGTCAAAAGATGAAGAAAGCTAGGCAGAAGGCATGACATGATCGACATATTAAAAACAAGAAGTTTGAGGTTGGGTAGATGGTTCTTCTGTATGATTCAAATTTTCTACACCATCTTGGGAAACTCAAAGTGCATTGGTTGGGACCGTATGTTATAACACATATACTTGATTCAGGTGCTTTCTAGTTACAAGCATTGGATGGAACACGGTTTCTAGCTACTTCAATGGGAGTAGGTTAAAGCCCTACTATAAATAAGCCTTCTTGGTGTTTGTAAATAAGGCAATGTTTCCATTTAGCTTAGGTTTCCCTTAAGTGAATTTTACTTTATATGTGTTTCCTTTCATCATTGTTATGCTTTGTATTTTAGTTTGGTGTGTTGTGTAATAAATGCGTTTACACACCTATAACCAGTTACTATCTAAAGAGGTTTTCATGTGCAGAGGACTGCACATACTTTTAGTGTGGGGTAGGAGAGTACAAAGAATGCAGAAGTGAAACATGGTTGGAGAAATGATTGATTGGTGGCCCAGAAAGAAAAACATAAGCGTGGGGTATTTGAGAAGGAATGCATGTAACAGGGGTGATAAGGGTTAGAGATGAAATGGTGTCAAGAAAGATTTATAAAAACCACGTACAGTGATGAACACGTAGAGCAAAATAAGGTAGGAAACAACAGGGAAAACTAGGTTTAAGACACAGAGGAAGATGGAATTTGGCACTATGAGCACATGTAAGGGTTTGTGGTCAATATAGTTTGGCGTGCCAGAAGGTTGAGGAGGTTACGCGCGAGTGTGCGTGGAAGAAAAATTGCTAGAAAAAACGTGTGGGATGAAAGCGTTGGAAAAAGCTAAATTTAATGTGGAAGTACGGTGGTAGGTGGCATGGAAATTAATGCGGAAAAAGTAGAAAAATATAAATAGGAGTCGAGGAGTATGTTATTTTTCACCTTGCGTTTATTTGTTGAAGAGATCTTGTGAACTAGGGCATCCTTGCAAGAAATCTATGAAAGTTACATATGAAGTGAATAACTTGATAGATTTGCGAACTAGATTGGAATGGAGTACATGGGTGTGTGTGGAAGTGGTTGTTTGAAGGATTCCTGTGAGTTTTTACGTTGTCTTGTGGAAGAAGGGGTTTCTAGGTTAGGGTTTGTGAAACTAGGGCACGGTTCGAAGGAAGTTACGTAGAGAATTGGAATCGAGGATTGAGTAGTAAGAAAACAAGACATAAGGTAGAATTGAAAAGAACCTGGAAAGGAAAAATGGCACCAAGAAGGGATCAAACGTTTCACCCAAGAAGAAGGGAAAGGGTAAGGGAAAACTAGTCACATCAACAAGTTTTAACGAAGAGTGGTATGTAGAGATGTAATACCCAGATGGTGTTTCATTGGGGATGGATTGGGTATCTCATGTACACAAGATGGCTATAAGTGATTATAACCATAGGACAAATACAATTGAGAAAGAGATGGCATTGGAGCTTGTTCACCCTACAGGAGAAAGAACAAAAGATGACAAACCAGTGTATGATGACTCCGTGAAGAGGAAATTGGAGAAGGTTGGGCTTTTACAACTCTATGAGTTGCCATTTTTTAGAAAACTTGAAAGGTTATACTAGTGGTTGATGTCGTGTGCACAAAGATTAATTTTACTTTGTAGGAAGGAGAATGCACATAATTGCACAGTTGATCTCCAAGTACACTTTGGGCTTTTCTCGCACGGAGAGTCGTTGGATGAAGACTTGGGTGATAAAGAGCTGTTCATCGAAACAACTAAGGCATATGAATACAAGAAGGGCGAGTGCTACTTCGATATTACCAAGATCATTGACCCAGTTATGAATATGGTCGTGCACTTGCTCACCAAGTTGAATGGACAAGAATGGTGGATGCAAGTGAACAAGATATGGTTGAACATTTGAAGAATTTTTTTAGAAGGGACCATCTACAACATCTCGGACTTCATTGCGGAGGATATCATAGATGCACGCACGCGAAGGAGATAAAATCATGTATGGTAATATTATTCTTACCATTTTATTTTCAGATATTGGAGTGCCTAATGGGCCGAACAACTACATTTAGGAATACCCTGATGAGAACCCCTCCCGTAGCTAAGAGGTTTGAGGCATACACTTGTGAAATAATGACATCTGCTTACAAGGAACATTTGGATAAGTGGTACAAGCAGATGCGTGATGCATTTGGAGTAGAGTGGAGAATTCTAGAACAACTGCCAGCCTTGGTGAAGGATGAGGCTAAATTTGTAGTGTACCAATAGTTCTACATTGGCAGGTTCACGTTGACAGATGACACCAAGAGCCCATGGTGTAAACTACCTTTTTCCTTCACAACACAATATTTTCAGAGCGTACAGTTAACATGTTTAAGGAGGCCAAGAAACTTATATTTTATCTAAGTGAAGTAGATCAAGAGCACCACGTGTTGTGCAAGACGTTGGTGTATCCTAAGAAGTAGGCATATGTGGAGAAGTATGTCTCCCATGACATACATATGCTAAGGCCCGTAACATTACCACTTATAGGAAAAATGGTGACGAGGGTGTACATACACCTAAGGCATAAGTTTGAAAAGGGCACATACGTTGAGGATGATGTCTCCATCCCTGAGGACCTTATCAGAAGGAAGAAAAAGGCAAAGAGAGATAGGGACGAAACTCCAACAAATAGGGCACCGAGCATGCATGTGGTTTAGACCATAGCAAGAGCACAGGATTTAGGTGTGAGCATGAGCACTTATACTTGGAGGAAGAAGTCTCCCATGAAGGATAAGTCCCTAGTGATAGAGGAATATCCAGTGAAAAATAAGTAGAAGGTAGCACAAAGTTCAAAATCTGAGAGGACAAAGAGCATGAAGGGTAGTGAGACCAAGGATGAGGAGTGCAAGGAAGAAAGGAACCCACTTGTATACAATGTGCATGAATCTAATGAGGAGAGGGATGAATCCTCTGGAGGGCGCTCATGAGGGAGAAAGAAGTGAAGAAGAAGTGGGGACCAAGGCACATGAGACCCCGCACCTATCCGGTGAACAATTAGAGGACACAGTGGAGAAGGAGGTGGTGGGCATCATCAAGGACTTGGTAGAGCATGAGGTGGAACATGTTGTAGGAGAAGTAGAAAAGGATAAGTATGGAAGCATGGGTGGAGAGAAAAGTTTAGCAGTCGGTTTCCCAACAGGAGCGCGCACAGGTGGCAAGGGTGTAACAACAACATCTAAAGGGCTTGTAATGACTTATGAGGATGATCCAAATAAGGTCCTATGTGCATGTTTCTAGAGCACGGTGCCTTCAGACCAACTCTTTTTTTGGTCATCATTTGAAAAAGATAGTGCATACCCACACACCAAGAAGATGTTGTCATGGAATTTTGAGTCCCATGTTGATGAACCAAAATTCAAAGTCAATGTAGGCACATTGCTAGATACACCAAACTCCGAGGAGGTAAATCCCATTGTGGATTCACATCAACTAATTGATGAGCAGGCGTGCAATGTGTTAAATAACATTTCGGTGGAAATCAAAGCACGGTTTTTTGGGAGGAATAACATGATAAAAGAAATGGAGGAGTTGGAGGAGAAGAATAAGGAAATCATAGAGAGAGATAAGGAGATAAAGGGGAAGGAGTCTATAATTGCATAGTTGAGGGCTGAGTTGAGGGAAGAAAAGGGGAAGGTGCGTGAAGCCTACAAGAAAGCAAAGAATATATCAGACTCCATTATTTTGAAGCGCCCAGATTTATCCCCCCGAATAGAAGTATGAGTCAACCTTCCACTACCTGGAGGATTTGACGTGCTTAATCATGATGGAGAAGCAACCACTTGCACTGGAGTTAGCGGAGGAAGTTATGGCGTGACAGAAAGAACAAGAGAAATCAAAGATTAAGGAGACCATAACTTGGTACTTTGAGCTCCTTGCTTCAGTGAAGACCATGACACACATGGCCAAAGTTGTCTATAAAAACTATGAAGACAAGGAAAAAGTGGAAAGTGTGTTGGTTTCTATGCACGAGGCGGATCTGAAGGAGTTCCAGGCCAAGAATAAAGGTAATAGGGTGGAACGTGACAAAATCTTGGTGGAGGTTAAGAATAAATTTAAGGAAATTGAGATTTTAAGGGCCTCTGTTAAAAATAAGGTAAAGGAAGTGTATCCCTAGGTTACACATAAGATGGACGCGTTGAATGACCTTAGCAAGCAGATGGAGAATATTGTTGATACACTAAGGCTAAGGGTGAAGAGTTGACATTTGATGAAGTCAATGTGCTATAGGGGATTTGTTTACATAGGCGCAAAAGGAGGTGGATGTTTGGAATGAGATTGAAGCATCCTTGAATAATACTTTCCCAATCCTTGTACAACAATAACAAAATTATTTTGTTCTTTGGTGTAAGTTGGATATAGGTTATTCTTTCCTTCCATTCTTTATTATTTTTTGGATATCAAATTGTTTTTGAGGATGGACAACACATTTAGTGTGGGGTAATGTTGAGCCTAGAAATGACTAAGTCTCAAAGTAGAGGATAATCCTACGCGAGAAGGCAATATAGGAAGGAGTGTGATGAAGAGTGAGCGAGGAGAACTAAGTGTGTGCAAATAGTTTGAATAGTTGAGTAGTTCTGAGTGAAGGGATTGAGTAAACATGGAGTGCGTGAAGGTTAGCGTGTGTATGCAGAAGAGGGTTCTGAGACTTAGACACATTGTGGAATATGGTGTTGCATGGAAAACATGTGAGGATGCAGGAAAATGTGATAAGTGGATAAGGTTAGTGCATGAATACTTGTGGCCCAAGAAAAGAATATTCCAGGGAATAATCTAGGGCTAATCATTGTGCTTAAGGAGTTGTAAAGTGGAAATTAATCATAGCTTTAGCAAGCTGGCATAGGCATTCAGTATGATGGAGCATGATCCCTCTTGGCATGTGATCTACTCATGAGTAATCTTGAGGTGGTGGGGGAGAGATCCCACTCTATTTAAGAATGTGCTTGGGTCTAAAACAAGAGATGGAGAGGCGTAGGTGCGTATGAGGAATAGGTGTGTATGGGGATATGAAGGAATGTGAGGAAATGAGAGATAATATAGGAGGAAGAATATGGGTGATGGATGCATGAGATATTTTGGGTGCATAGGAGAGAGCATGGATAGAACCCTTTGAGCATAGTCATTTTGTAGAGCTAGGATGTTATTTCATGATGTATTCGGTCTACTATGACCCTTTTTATGTAATCTGATATTGTAAACAATTGTGAATCAATGAATATGATGGATTATTATGAATATCTCTGGTTATGGGTCCAAACCCTAGTGTTCTTCATATTTCTCATGGTTTAGATCTGATTTATTTGTGATGTTGTAGTGTTTACTTTTACATTATGGTGCATTTGTGCTTAGATCTAGTTTCTTTACTTCGTCTAGAATGAATGCATGTATTTCTACTTCTGCAAACATTCCTCCATTAATGGTGAAGCATTTTTACAAGGCTCACATAAAGGAGGGGTTTGATGCCCATGCGCGCCTTTAGTGAGCACCCACAAAGATTGGGTGATGTGTCACGTGCGTGCTTTTGGGTTTAAAGGGAGTAGGGAAAGGTGACTACAATGACTCTTTAGACATTTTCCCTCTAACTTTCAAATGAGTAGCTTGGACACACACCACATCAAGATTAGTAGGATTAAGCACGAGAATCATATGTCTCAAATAGGCAATACATCCCACCAATATATTTCAGTAGTCTCTATTATGTATGGAGAGAAATACCCAAAATAAGAGCCCTTTTTCTAAACTCTTGTGTATAATCATGAACACTTTGCCCCTTAGTTTACCTTAAAATTTTCCAATCCATCATAGCTTATTGCATATAACCAAAAGGACAAAATTGTTTTCTTAATTTGGAAACAAACTCACTCCAAGTAGAAATTGTATTACCTTGTTTTCTATAGTCTCTCATAGCTTACTCTCCCACCAAATGAGTGTTTTTCTACCCATTCGAAGAGTAGCCAAGTGAATTTTTGCCTCATCATCAACAATTTTTTAACCTTGTGATATAATTGAATTTTCTTGATCTAGCTATCCATTTTTTTTTGATTAAGCTCTCCATTATACATTGAAAATTCAAACTTAATATCCAATTTTAGTGAAGGAAGAGAATCAATTTTTTTACCATCCTTGAAAGAGGGAGAACCAAATTCAGGCGGAGTATATTGTCCTTCACATTCGATTGTTTACCCCATGTAGCTTCTTTCTCCAACTACCTACTACGATCACGGTATAATTCCTCCCCCATTTATTTCATTTCCATGAAGGATCGATAGAAATCATGATCTTGTTCCTCGACCATATTTCCACATCGTGGGTGCCTCAACCCAACTTTAGGATTAAATTATGCTAATGTTCCTTTATCATGTCTAGAATGGGACCTTGTTAACATACACCAAACACTTGAAATCCAAAATCATGGTTAATCTAATCACTAAATCATGCTCTGATACCAAACTGATCCATAATCGTATGTAATTTAAAATTACAAAATCTCACAAAATTGCAATTTAAACGATTAAAATGGATGCTAAATGAAATTTTCACACAATTATTTAATTTAAATCTACATTAATAAATGACTACGAAAACCAAATTCCAAAGAGGAAACAAAAATCCAAGAACACACATGTTGAAAATAGAGTTCGGCAAATTTGCCTACATCTTCAAATCCTTTAAAAAGACCGACCTATTTCAAATAATTGCAAAAATACCTTACAATGAGGTTTTACAATTTAAAACTCACCACAACCAACTTAGGAGTCTCCTCTCTACAAATAAACTTCAAATAAATCCTCCAAAGTGGATTTCCTTTGCCAAAAATCTCCATCTAAGCACCCTTCTACCATAGTCCATGAGAAACTACCCACTATATAGCACATGGTGGCTAATAGGTTGTTTGCAACCTCATGGCACATTAGGCTGGCGGTTATCCTTTTTCCCCATAGACCAAGGTTCAACCCCCTTGAGTGCTCCATCCTTATGCACATATTTTATATTTTTTCATTCTTTATCCCACATTGGATGTGTGGGGATAGATGTGGTTGTTTTTAAACTAGAAATCGCACGCGAGAAGTGTAATGTGAATGTACGAAAGGGATGTGGTGTAGGAATGATATGTATAAAGGGTAAGGAAATAAATAAGTGGATTTGTGTTGGTTGAGCTATTTGATTTGTTCGGTTATAAGGAGGAAGTGAAAGTGGAACAATAAAAATAACTAATATGATGGGTGGAGGTGTAATGGGTGGTACTGATATAAAGGAGTAACCATTGTTGGTAGTTATTTAAATGAAAGTAGTTGAAATGTGAGTGAAGAGAAGGGAAATAATATGTGGAATATGGAGTTGACATGTAGAATTTTTTTGCATAGTAGTGTAGGATGTTGGTGGAGGATGCGGTAATGATCAATGAAGAAAAAGTGAAAGGAGGGGTTCAATCTTGTTGAACATTGCTTGGCTTTGAGCGAGACAAGTGGCTTAGGGTGACACATGGTAGACATCAACCTTTTAGTGTTTGGTGTACGACATGAAACCTAAGTGAGGCACATGAGTTTTGGTGATTTGGCTGATGTGTTAAAAAATGTCAAGCATTAAAGGACAAAACTCTCATAAGCCACTAATATTCGTGTTTAAATGGTGCAATTGATTCTTGGTTTCAAACTTTGTGAAAAGTAGTTTATCTCTTTCAACGTAAATGTTTTGGGTGAAACGTGGTAGCCACCAGACTTCCATAGCTTAGTGATATCCTTGAGCCATAACCAAAGCACATGAGTTATGAAAACATGACTTTGTTCAAAGTGGCAAGCATCAAAGCCCGCCACTCTCACAAGCCACAAATATTGACATTTAAATGGTGTAACGTTTCAAAATATACACAGTTTAGGTTTGCCACCTGCGGGAAGGAGGATACAATGGAAGCGGTTTATCTTCAAGACCATCTTATTTTGACTAAATTTCAAATCTACAAGGTATAGATTCGCCACTTGCACCTAAAAGGAACATATGGCGATGATCTTTCTTAAAGAATTTCGTATTATGATCAAAGAGCAAGGTTTCACCCCTAAATATTACGGTGTCTTGATCATGGACATATCGGCTCAACCTCATTGCTATGTTTACATAAGTGTAAAATGAACTTAGAGGGGCCAAATTAAAAGAGGGGAAACCCTAAAAATTAAAAATGGGGAAAATCCAATAGGTTATTGGTTCAAACCCAACCACAATGCTTGTTCCTTATAACACTTGGTTACATACCCTTTAGTTGTAAGATGGAGTAATTGTAGGAAAGAAAGAAATATGTAAATATCCATATCTGATTAAAACTTACAAATCTTGTCTCGAGTAGATGGAGAAATGTGAAAACATGGTATTGGGTGGTCTTGAGCCTCCTCCATAATGTAACTATATAGTTAATAGAGTCGAGAAAAAAATCCAGACTCAACAACTTTGGAATCAATGCCACTTGTCTTGAGCTTGAATGGAGTCCACACATTTAAAATCCAACTCTTCCATAAATCCCAATATGATCACACTAAGTTGTCTTCAAGTGGACAACCTTGCCTCGAAGAATAGACATTTTGAAGGTGATGGAGGAAGAAGTAAGTGTTGAGAAATCAATAAAGAGGGAGAGGATGAAGGTTGATACATAAAGTATTTGAGGGAGGAGAAGTGAATTGTGTTCAATTGAATCATGTCTATCTTGCTTGCAATATTCACACGAGTTCAATTTGCGCTTGTAGGGGACAATCTAAAAATGGGGAAAGTCGAAGAGGTTCCATGTTTGAAACCCAACTGAAATACTTTCTTCACGGGAAATTTGTAGCCCCTTTTACAATTTTAATCTTGAATAAGTGCAAGGAAATGAATGACGTGCGATAGTAAAATTTGCGCTTAGAGGGGTGAAAATTAAAAATCAAGAAAATCCAATAGGTTTGAGGGTCAAAACCCTACTACGAATAATTTCAAGGTTTTTGATTGGGCAACATTTGATTATTTATATGAAGACAAAGACAACAACATAAATTTGGAAATAAAAAGTGAGAATAAAGTACATGCATGTACCACACCTATTCCACAATTCAAATTATAACACCCAAATAATATTCGCTATTTACGTTACACTTTATCGACTCGATCTTGTTTCGATTATTCATGTGAGTGAATTTATGCTTAAGGGGAAAAATAAATAATGGGGAAAATCTAAAAGTTTCCATGTTCAAAACTCAATTGAAATGCTTATTTCTTGGAGCACTTTATAGCCCCCCTTTACAATTCTAAGCTCTAGTAAGTGCAAGGAAACATACGATGTGTGAACAATCATTGATAATTGAGTTCATATTATTCACATGAGTGTAATTTTTTCTTAAAGGTGCAAAAATAAAAACAACATGTTCCATGTTCGAAACCTATCCGAATTGTTTGCTTCTTGAGCACTTTGTAGGCCCCGTTTATAGTTCTAAGCTCGAGAAAATACAATGAAATAGGCAACGTGCAAACAATGATCAATAATTATCCATTATTTGTCTTGGAATTTATCATCTTAAGCTCTCTCGCATTATTCACATGAGTGTGCTTAACACCTAAAGGGGCCAAAGAAAACTTGTGATATTTTGTTAGGACCTCATTTCAAAACCCAACCGCACTGCTTACTTCTTGTAGCATTTTGTAGGCACATTTTTTAGTTATAAGATTGAGAAATTATAGTACAACAAGCAATGCATGAACAATCATTGATAATTGAGGCTCTTTAGAGAATGGGCGCACGGGCTAGAGGAAGATGTTATCCAACAATTGAGATGTGCCAATTTGTCATTTTTATTTTTATGGCATAAATGTTTTTAACTGCACAACATTTAGTGTGTTAAGTGTTTGAAATAAAAATTCTATACGGTGTGCAAGGGGTCGAAGCAACATATTTTTGAGATGTCTAAGAATGTAGGGATTACTCGATGACATATATCGATGTCAATAGTTTTATTTGTAATTTAAGCTCTTGCATTTTATGGGTAGTTAGAGCACAAGTAAATGTAAGGGATTCACTTATTCCACCTCTTAGACTTTTTCCACCCAAATAATATTTACTATGTGCTCCACTTTATCATCTTGATCTCACCCACATTATGTACATGAATGCACTTTACATTTAAAGGGACTAATTTAGTTTCAATATTGAATACATGCAAGAGAACATGTGATTTGTGAACAATCATCAATAATTGAGCCACTTTAGCGATTGGACATATGAGCGAAAGGTACATTCCATCTACCATTAGAAAGAGGGATTTTTAAATTAAAAAGTTGGAATTGAATACATGTTTGTTTGTTTCATGTGTGATCTCTATAATTACACATACCTATTCTAAGTATAAGTACACTTGGATATCATTCTATCGAGTATAATTTCAATCCTTCATTTGTAAAATATTGAGTACATGCAAGGGAACATGTGATTTGTGAGCAATCATCGATAGTTTAGCATCTTTAATAGTTGGACATATGAGAAAAGGTACATTCCATCTACCATTAGAAAGAGGGGGTTTTGGATCCGAATACTTCAATGTGCGCGAAACCAACATCACGTCGTCGCTTCGGTCCGGCTGGGTTATGGGATTGCGGGATCACAACCATAGATTCGTGGTTTTCGTGGACCTTCAATGGTCATATGGAATCAACTCCCAATCCCTAATATCCAATAGTCGTATGCCTTTTTCGGCTCTATATTTAGGAACTACAAGGATTTAAAAAGTGGGAAATAAATACCTTCATGTTTGTTTAGTGTGTGTGATCTCTATAATTACACATACCTATTATGTAAGTACACTTGGATAGAATTCTATCAGTATAATTTCAATCCTTCATTTGTAGATTGTCACTCAGAGTATATGGTGTGTATTGAAAATTTTCTTATTAAAAATGGTTGCGAGACATTGGTATAGGAAAGCCTCAAGTTCTTATGATTAAGAAGAAGGAAATGTGAGTATATGTGAAGAAGATCAAAATGAGAGGAAGGATGGGGAAAATGAAGAGGAAAATGCATGCCATGAAAATCAGCAAAACCCAAAGAGAAATTCAGAAGGTATGCCAGTGGACAAGTTGATACTTCCCACCATCATTTTAGATATATAGTCTCACATATTTCTGCCTCCTTAGCTTTGGAATATGATAAGGCCATAGATGTTCTATTTCATTTCCTGCAAGCTAATTTTGCTCAAGCTAAAAACACAAAAACACAAGTAAGGAGGGATAAATAAAGAAGATAAGACAGTAGTAGATGATCTACTGAAGAAAAAAGATGAAGAATAATTTATAAGAAAAATTTACAACAAAAAACTATGGAGTTAAAAGAGATGCGATCATGATTTGCCTTATTGGAATAAGATTTTGAGTGTGTTAAAGAGGATAATACGTGAATATACAATGATGTGTTGATTAGGATTTCTTAATGAGAATATGCACCTCAAATAGAATCATTCAAAATAATACAATGTGAAGTATAATTGCACGAATTGGGTTTCCAACGCATAGACCACTCATATTGTAAGGCTTCCTTATATTGGGTCCATTAAATTAATTCATGAATTATATTGCATTGGATTGCAGATATGATCCTTGTATTTCTAAATGAGATTACTTTGGGCCCTCTTATGGCCTGCATGCTCTGGTACATGAAACCCATGTTGATGGCCTTAAATAAAACATGGGTTTGAACCCTCATAAATCCCCAATATGCAACTCCCCACTACAAATATTGTGCCCTTAAAAAAATAGTCATTTTTATGCCTATACACGAACTCAATGGCCAATATTTCTCTCCATGTATATCAAGAGGGCATTCTTACATGGCTTCCACTTCCTTCTCACATACCTATAGAATCTTACATGTTCACCAAGATTTATGCTTGTACTATTGTTGTTGACTAAGATATGTATAACTATTATATAAATAAACTTGAGTCAGGGGGAGGAATGATCAATTGGCACTTCATCCCACCTTTGCCAAATATTGGAAAATATATTCACATTTTAAGTAGCATCAACAAGGATGGAAACTCTACACGTGATTATATATGGATGCGAGACAATGCATTTGATATAAGAGAGTAGGTATTTGTCCATAGAGAGAGATGTACTATGGATGAAGGTAATGAATGTAGGTATCTGTCTTAGAGCTGCATGTAGGAACAACACAAGGAGGTCAATATAAGAGTATTCCTCCACCTCTTCCACCTTGACCTACATAGAAACTGTGCAAACCATCCTACCTATTTTCTAGACATATATTATTAGGTTAATCAAGGAGAGGCATCTCTACAAGCTATATACAGTCAGTGAATGTTCTTACTCTCTCAACCATGGGAATATCAATGAGTCTGAAATTAAGAGTCCATGCCTATCATAGTTAGAGATAAATGTGATAAATGTCTAATAAGAAAGGTACATCTTATATGCATGTAGGTCAAATGTGATGGTAGTATCAAAGTCCTTTTATATTGAAGGATCTACCATAAAAATGAACAACAAGGAACCATATATGTATATGTTAAAATTTTATCCAGATGAGAAAATATGCATCTTCAAGGCCAAGACCAAATTCTAATATGTTAATATCATAGCTCCATGCCCAAGGAAACATTTCAAATTTAATCCATGTTTGATATACTTTGATTTCTTTTCAAACAATGCATCAAAGTTTCCTATAATGTACAATACCTATCAAATTTATAGTGTATTCAAGAGAAAAAGGTAGTTTTCCACTGGTAATGGATATAAACAAAACATTAAACAATCAAAGCTTCGTTCCAAAAATAATCGTTACAATTACCTGAATAACAAGATACATGACAAAAAATGAATTTATATGATAAACAAATTATTAATGAGTAGTAAAATAAAAAATATATTTCAATAGTTTGGCCGACAAAATACACGCCACAACACTAGTATGCAAGTTTCCTTAAAATACAGAGGTAGTTTTAACAAATTGGTGGAAGAGTTTAGAAGAGTCGACGCCCTACATTGAGCCCACAAACAAGAAACAGAGGAGTTCCATAATAAAATCACCAGATTCACAACCAAAAAAAACAAAATTTTCCCCTTCCAACAAAACACTGTAATAAATTGCTACTCCACCTAACCCATAGAAAAGGTATAAGTTTTTACTAAGCATACCCTTCAAATAACAAGTCACCCTTCCTAGAAGTGTGAAACATAGGCATCCATTGTGGAAGCAGAGAAACACATGCAAAATAGAAAAGTCCATCTGGATTTATGGTTACCTCACACAAAGACCCCTTGAGACCGTATATGTAGCATGCCTCTGCCATTTCTGGATCCATCCTGCAAACACAAGATTTCTATTAACTAATCTCTTGAAAATCCAACAATTTTCAATAAACATTCACCTAATTAAACAACCCTACCAAAACCTGTAACCTGGGCAATTTCGTGCCTTATCTCTCACGCCTTGACATAGCCTTCCGCAACCCATGTCTACTTCCTTTCTTGGGGGAGACAGTATTGGCATTGGGATATGCATTGTTTTTTATTAAACCACCACTTTCATTTCCCTATGCTTTCTTGATCTCTCACCTTTCTACGTCACCATAGCTTAGGGTTTGCTCCATCTCTCCCTACTTTCATGTTAAAATTGTGGCTCATCCTTTTTAGGATTTCATCTCTAATCTGATGGTTCGTAGGAGATCGTATTTTTTTGACAGCCTTTCCTTCCTCCTCTCCACCATCCTTTGTACCGACATGTGTTAGCCATGAGAGATGCGATTGACGAACCTATAACATGTCCAGCAGGTGATCTCGTTCGTTGATGGATGTGTCATGTGTCAGTGGCGTAACATATGTCCGTTTCAACACCCTTCATTAGAAAATGTAAATCCTACCACAATAGTGTGGTGTAAATGACTTGCCTCCGCCATTCTCAATACCACATGCAGATTGTATATGGGACAAAACTCAAGTATCCAATAGTGCCATGATTGTAAGCCCGTAAGCTTCCAAAACAGGCGCAGTAAAAAAAAAATTAATTAAAAAATTAAAAGACCCTGCAGATCGACAATCCCAGGTGGTCCGTGCATCAACGTCATCTTTAACTCAATCCCGACCTTCAATTTTTCTAACTGTTGTTAGTTGCGGGAAGCTCATTCTCACTTGTAGATGCCTTTTGGCTTAAAAATGCGTGTCATATGAGTATTGGATTTAGAGCCACTATTGATGGAATGTGCAAGGTATATGGGTTAATATGTTGGGTGAGCAGACTGTTATGTGGGCCTTTTGGCCATGGCGAGTGATGAGTATGTGGCGAGTCGGGAGACCTTAGTAAATAGTGGGGCTCATTTGTTTGAACATGAGTGTCGAATACTGGAGGAGAAAACCAAAACCTTATTTACACCATTTTTACCACTTGTCACAAGCTAATTAGTCCACTTGGTGAACTTACACAGGGCCACATCACCTTAGACCTCTCGTGTTTTATTTTTTACTAGTTGGGCCAAAATTTCAGCATGCGATATCTTTTACATATGACCTTCGTTTTCCACATTCCGCATACTTGTCGAAAAGCTCTTGATGGGATCTATGCAATAAATTATTTACAATTGAATTTGAACAATAGATCAACGTATCTCAAGTAGAGATCCTCCCGGATCACAAATAGATAGAATAGATAGTTACATTTGTTTTATTTACTTAATTGGGAAGGAATTTAGTTAATTAAGAGATTAAGTTTACTTGTTATTTTTAAAAATTAAACGTCTTTCCATTATTTATTAAAAATTAGAATTTAGAGTAATTTAAGAAATCAAATCGAAACAACAAACCTAATCATTATGAATTCACGCTCACCGGTTCATAGCTCCTAGTTATCCTTTGACTATCTATCCCATTCCCATCTCATCTCCCACATTTTAGCTATCTCGTCATGGCCTCGAGGGAATCCGAGTGTACTAGGAATCTCATGTCGTTTTTCCTATGTACAAATGTTAGTGAACCCGACGTAACGGACTAGTTTTTTCTCATTTCCATTTTTAGTCTCTTTCTATTTTTCCACCTTCTCCCTCTCCCATTATTCTACAAGTGTTCACACACCCCCAAATATGTCGGGTCAGGATTATAGCAGACCCATTTTAAGCCTTAAAGCTTATTATGATCACATGAATGCTTAACAATCACCCTCACTGTTTGGGTGGATTGATAATTACTCCCAAAGCTCCCCTTCACCACATGTCTCTTATATCCAAACATCGAACCTTCTCCCTAGTGTGAGGATTGAAGAGATTGACCAACTATCAACCTATCAGTGCACAAAAGTAGAGCTTTCTAGCTCCAATGACATGACATTTCCATAGAGAGTGCAAGCTATACCATGAATCTTGACAAGACCGCATATTAACATGCAATCGATTCTACACCATCCTATTTGTACCCTAACAAGGAGCTTTTGGCATGATTCGGCCAAAGCGGTGACTAGATTAAATCCATAGATGAATCCCAAGATAGCTTTTAGGCATATATCGATACCTTCTTGCAAAACAATGTTTCTTCTCCCTCACCAAAATTAGAAAATGTATCTCAAAAGGGGAAGTAACAAGTGAGCAATTTATAAAGGGTACCACACATCTCCTTTCTTTGAGTCGCATGCAAAATGTGCCTATAAACAAATAAAATACTACAAAACGAAAGAAACAAAACAAATAAAAGCAAACCATATCTTCCTTCGTATCTCCTTACAACCTTAGATGAGATTGTTGAAGCTTGGAATGAAGTACTGAGCTTGTTGAATCTCTTGATCAAATTGTTTGTGGATGCTCCAAAGGTGTTTCGAATGGAAGTAGATTTCAGCTATGAGAAAAGTGATTGAATGACTGATTTGATTGTTGATTCATGATCAATTGGACAACGTTACAACATGTGAGATTTAATGATAATCCAATGTAATAATGATGTAAATTTCAAAGCTTCTAAAGATGATAATTGGAGAGGAATGAACGATTATTTATAGATGAGGAAGAGATTCCCAAATCCTTGATTTGTGTGCTTGATTTTTCTCGGTTTGAAGCTAATTAAATGATGATTGGATTGTTTAGTTGAGTTTCCAATTTGATTGAGGAGTTGAACTATTGTTTTGAACTTGCATAGATGAATTATAACTGATTTAGAAAAAGTTGCACATGCTTTTGAGTATTTAGAATTAAATATTAAATTCATGTCTTTTGTTTTATTCACCCAAAAAGTGACGTGACTTTTAGCTTTTGGAGAGATTTGTTTTAATTTTGGAATGTCATGCTTTATGGAGATATGTTAAGTCAAGTCAAATGCATGATTTGATTTAATCTAAACTCTTCCATCGTAACTTATTTAACATTATGGAAGTTGTACAATTGTTGAATAACATAACTTGTGGATTCCTTTTAAACAATTTTGTGATTGTAGGTAGGTGTTTTATGACGAGACACTTTTTCCATTTAAAAAAACTTTACATTTTCTTTTTGAGAATAGCAGCTCTGCCATGCATATAGCTCATTTTATCAAATAAAAATTTGTCAAGACATATATAGAAACCAATATCCTCATCCTTATTTGTATGCATTTTAAATGAAACTTACCATTTGTTTTTGAAAAAAAAATCTTACAAGATATATAATCTGCTTCAATAATTTTCTAGGATGGTTCTAATGTACAACATATCACCTTCAGTAATGTTCAGGTCAGATACCCCTTCGCACAACTTGTTTTCTAAAATCATATTTTTAATCGTCAAACTCCTCCAATCAAAACTCATAGTTGTACGCATGAATGGACCTTTGAAAATATATTAACATACCTATATATCAAAAAAGCAGTTATGAATTGTTGCTCACAAATCTGTAAATAACTTATAGAGTTGATCATGAACCAGCTCATGAACTCTTGGTCAGTTAACTCATTGATTGATTCAAATAGGTGTGTGATAGAATTTTAGACAACACTAAATGCTACCTCTCTTTTTCCAATCTGACAAGCGAACTCTTCAAAATTTAGAAATGGTCTTGCCTAAATTTCTGTCTTCAAACACTAGCATGGGAAACATAATCTTTGGAAACTCTTGCTGTTCGTGGGAGTCCCTCCAAAATCTTTTGTTTTGTCATTTTGTAGTTTGAAGTAATTCTTCCTTAACTTCTTGCAATACACAACATTTTTAAGTGGACTACAACGGGGTAAATTCAATGTCATATACTTTGGTACCATACCAACTGCATAATGACTCTCACTCTTCCATCCGCAATCTACATTCATCTAAACCTTGGGGATGAGGTCTCTCTCAAACCCATGTCTGTGTCACCTTCCATCATATCACTTTTGAACTCCTTAAATCAGCTTATCTCTTCTCTTAGTGTCATCTTTCCTCGAGCCACAAATTTGCCCCATTCTATCAAAATTAATTCTCTTTTCTCACGACACCTCCAAGTGTTCCTCCCCATTCATCATGTCCATCTCTATCTATAATTAGTTGATGATTCCACTCTTCCCTCATATATTTCCTACTTCTAGGGACCCTACCTCACTCCAATGCTTGCCTCTGAACTCTGCAGTTACCAACATCCCTTTTGTATGACTACTCGTCCACCCATTCAGGCATCTTAGTGTAATGTGTTCAATAAATATATCTTGACCATGTTAAGAAAACCTTTCCAGAATTGACCTCAAAGCCCCATTTAAAAAAGCATCTCTTAAAGATTGTAAGGGGATGAGACAGTATTCTCGAGTCTTGGAAACCCAATCTTCAACCTTCACCATGCTAGTCCGCACATAGTTGCCACAAGGAAGACTGGTTTGGTAGTCAATTCAATCAATGACCGCTTTAATCACGTGCCTCTGTTGTTGGTGTTCAGCTATTCTATTATGTTATGAGGCAAACCTCCAAAAAAACTTAGTGCTTATCATTCCACCCTTCACTTAACTTCGCTTCTTTTCATTTTGGATAAATACATACAGTGATTATAGTATGTCCCATGGTTCATTATAAATTTTGGAGGTATCACTATTATAGATGGTTGTCTGTACTGGAATCATTTTTTTACCACTTGCTTTTTAGATACACTATGATACTGTGCACTGCTGCAATTAAAAAAACTTTATCAAGAAAGTTATAACAGAATACACCAGCAAGGATGAGAGGAAGAACATGAAGATGTGGTTGGCACAAATTAAACGTGATATACAAGAACTAAAGATATCTATGCTTTTGAAATCAGACTGATTATGAGAAGTTAGAAGAGTCCAAAATGACATATGGTGAATGATATTGCAAATGCTCACAAAGATACATAAGGGCATGATCAAGAGTTTGGACAATATTCAGGCCACGTTTTCTATCATGAAACTCAACAAAAATGAAAATGACGATGTCAGAAACAATGATGAGAACAAAATGCATATTTCCTCATCTAATGAAGATTGAAGATTTGTGGGAGGTGCACCCTCCATAGATTTAGAAAGATGTGGAATGTGCAAGGTTGAAACCCATCATAGTTTTCCTTCTCTCCACTCCTAAAACCACATTCAAATCTTAGTGATGAAAGCTTTTCCAATATTGCACATATATGCAATAACAATTCAATAGAAATTATATAAATTGTGAAAAATTATTCCAAAGTAAAAGCAAAAAAAACAAGATGACTCAATAAAGTCTATTAAAAAAATAAAAATAAAATTGTAAGACAAATTTGAGTGCCATGAACATATACTAGATCTCCAAGAATGTAAAGGGTCTCTGAAGTCTCGTAAGAAATCTCTAACTATTACTTTATATGCTTTAATATTATGATTATTTAGAAGGAACTTATTGTATCATGTGCACATCAGATGAACATATAATATTAAAGGAATCTTTTAAGGCCCCGAGACCGTCTTGTGGATTTTCACTCTTCTCAACTAAGGAAGGAGTTCCAGATACCAGATTTTAAGAACAGTCTTTAGCACTTGACCTGACCATGAGGTGATCTAATTCAATGCAAAATGTCATTAGAATTCCCTGACCATAAGCATCCCAAAATCCACCTTTCTATGTAATTTGGTGCATATAACTCAGGCCGAAATGGAAGACCTGACATAGGCACAAGATAATTCATAATAAAATTAATCACACAAAATGACAGAAGTAAACAACAATCAAGAAATGTTCTCCGCGTGGTATCCGAGCATTTGCTTGATTGTAATCGTTCTCTCACATTTCCTGCCACGTGAGCAGCTTTCCATTTCCATCAAGTTTTCCTCTCATTTTGCATTTCTCATCGTTTCACCTCCTCCTCCAGCTTTCCTGTCCGGAGGTTTACAGGCATTCTGAAAAACAGTGGAATGTTACGACTCTTTTATGGTATTATAGAATAGGGCTTTAACAAATGCCCAATCAGTATAGCTAGGCAGTGATGCATACCATAAAATATCATTTCATCAAGTCAAAAGTATGGTCAAGCTCTCCAAACACTCAGAAACAACATTTTTTAATAAGCTGAAAATAAAACCTGATTACTTCTTACCACTGGAAGTTTGCACCACGCACCTTGTTATGATGGAAGCATGTTTTGATAGCTTTCTTCACTTAGCATCACCTATAATCTCTTGAAGAACACCATCCATGTTTCGAATGGTGGAACCAGTTCACATCTCCCACAACATGTTCTCTTCCGACATCCTTGGAGATAAACATGGTTCAAGCTGCCAATCACCGCATACTGAAATGGTTCTTGACAAATTAACAGCTATTCCAAGGGGTGTGTTTAACAACCAAATGCAACTTCCAACTTCTCACTGTGGTGGCAAAGGAGTATTTCCTTCCCCTCCACATCATTCAATCCAAATCTTGTATCTGGAATATTTCCTGCTGACTTCATCTCCCAAGACAGCTTCTCCAGCATTGCATTGCCATCTTGTGTTTGTGCATGCGATCTGTCTGCTGCAGAAAAACCATGTAATTTTTATAGACTTCAATCCAGCTACACCCAGCAATCTTTTTAATTCCCGTGTCTTTCAATAATTTCCTTAGTTTTTGAGCATCACCCCACCTACCTACTTCTGCATAAATGTTTGACATAAGAACATAAAGTGCAGCAATTCTAGGATCCAACTCAAAAAGGAGTCTTGCCACAATTTCTCCCAGCCCTATATTCTTATGTGATCTACAAGCGCCAAGCAAACACATCCACATAACCACATCAGGTTTTATTGGCATTTTGATGATAAAGTTTAGGGCTTCCTCAAGATAGCCAGCACGACCAAGAAGGTCAACCATGCATACATAATGATCCATTGAAGGCATAATGCAATAAGAATTACTCATGCAATTGAAGTATTTACATCCATCATCCACTAGACCTGCATGGCTGCATGCAAATAAAACACAAACAAAGCTTATATGATCAGGATTGGTCCCAGAGTGCTTCATTAGTTCAAAAGTTTGAGGGCATCTTCACCGTAGCCATGAATTGCATAACCTGCCATCATTGCATTCCACGAGGCCACATCTGGGTGATGCATTTTATCAAATAATGCAGTTGCCTTCTTTATGTTGCCACATTTAGCATACATGTCTATCAAGGCAGTCGTATTTACAAAGTCAGACAAAAATCCACTTTCAATTATTTTTTGATGGATTTCTATACCTTGTTCCAAATCTCCAAGTTTGGCACAAGCTGGGAGGATGCTGGCAAATGTTGATGAGTCTGGCTTTATACCTGCCAATTGCATTTCCTTAAAATTCTCCAAGGATTTTTCAACAAGCCCATTTTGTGCATATCCAGCAATGATTGCAGTCCATGAGACCACATCTCGTTGAGGCATTTTGTCAAATAATTTGTGTGCCTTCCACATGCTTCCACATTTTGTGTACATGTATATCAGGGCAGTCATAACCATATCACACAAAAAATCGCTTTCAATTATTTTTGATGGACTTCCATACCCTGTTGCAAAGCTCCAAGTTTGGCACAAGCTGGGAGGATGGTGGCAAAGGTTGATGAGTCTGGCTTTATACTATCCAATTGCATTTGCTTAAAAATATCCAAGGCTTTTTCAACAAGCCCATTTTGTGCATATCCCACAATCATTGCATTCCATGAGATCACATTTTGTTTAGGCATTTCTTTGAAAAGTGTTGAAGCCTCATCAAGAACACCAATTTGAGCATATCCTGTAGTAATTGCATTCCATGAGACCACATTTGCACTATGCATTTTGTCAAACAATTTTCGTGCTTTCTGTAAGTTTCCACATTTGGCATACATGTCTATCAGGGAAGTCATAACTACAACATGCAACAGAAGTCCACTTTCTATCATTTTTTGATGGATCTCCATACCGTATTGCAAAATTCCGATTTTGGCACATGCACGAAGGACACTGGCAAATGTTGATGAATTTGCCTTTACACCTGCCAACTGCATTTGTTTAAAAATCTCCAAGGCTTTTTCAGAAATCTCATTTTGCACATATCCAGCAATGATTGCAGTCCATGAGACCACATCTCGCAGAGGCATTTTGTCAAACAATTGTTGTGCATTTTGTATGCCTCCACATTTTGCGTACATGTCTATTAGTGCAGTCAAAACCACCTCGTCTGAAAAGAATCCACTTTTGACTATTTTTGAATGCATCTCTACACCTTGTTTCAAAGCTCCCCTTTGGGCATATGCAGGGAGGATACTAGCAAAGGTTGCTGAGTTGGGTTTTATACCTGCCAATTGCATTTGCTTGAAAATCTCCAAGGATTTTTCCACAAGTCCATTTTGTGCACATCCAGCTATGATCGCAAGCCACAATACCACATTTGGTTGAGGCATTTTATCAAACAATTCACTTGCCTTCTCTATGCTGCCACATTTTGCATACATGTCTACCAAGGCAGTCATAACTACATCATGTGACAGAAGTTCACTCTCAATTATTTTTTGATGGACCTCCATGCCCTGTTCTAAAGCTCCAGTTTTGGCACAAACTTGAAGGATGCTGCAAAGGTTGACGAGTCTGGCTTTACACCTTCTAATTGCATTTGTTTGAAAATATCCAAGGCTTTTCCAACAAGACCATTTTGTGCATATCCAACAATAACCGCAGTCCAAGAGATCACGTTCCGTAGCGGCATTTCCTTGAAAAGCTTTAAAGCTTCATCGAGAACACCATTTTGCACATATGCTGTAATCATCACAGTCCATGAGACCACGTCTGCATTATGCATTTTGTCAAACAATTGGCGTGCTTTCTCTATATTTCCACATTTTGCATACATGCCTATGAGGGTATTCGTCACGGTAACATGGGATTGAAATTGGCATCTGGTGATTTTCCCATGGATTTGCAAACCATGTTTTAGATATGCCGCATTGGCACAGAGAGGGAGAATAGTGGAGAAGGTGAACTCATTGGGTTGGACAGGTGTTGTTTGCATTTGGTGAAAGAGTACGAATGCCTCTTGAGCCTCCCCATGCCTTTTGTAACCTGCCATTATCATATTCCAGGAGAACACGTCTCGCTCAGTCATGTGATCGAAAACTTGGCGAGCATCGACCAAACTTCCACATTTGTCATACATGTTGAGAACCGTATTCTGTAAATATGTGTTTGTAGCAAATAAAGATCCTCTGCCATTGATGTGAGAGTGGATTTGCTTACCCTCTGAAAGGGATTTCTTGGCAATGCAGGCCTGTAATAAATGAAAATATGTAGAAGAGTCTACAGGAGGGTTGCATGTTGTAATAAGGGCATGGTCCCATGGAGCGGGGGCTCCATAAAAATCTCAGCGGGTGCTGCTGAGAGAAATTAGGAACATTTTAGCAGTTTTTGGGTCCCATGGTTTTTTTTTTTTTTCAACTTCTCCCGCTAAGAAATAATAGGAGCCCATTGCAGTTTTATGGTCCCATGAACTTTCTTGTGAGGCTGATTACTGCTAAATTTTTACATAGTTGTTTGTTTTAAGATCATAGTCTAGAATCATTGTTTTTAGCAGCAGCCTTCAGAACTGACTGCTTGCACTTAAGCCTGTCATCCACAAATTGCAATTAGACCATAGTCAGAGGGCCAAAATCAAGAGCTTGCAAAAACTGCACGAGTAAAATGCAGTAGACCAACCACATCATCGGATTTCAGCAGGCAGCAACAGACATCAACTTCTAATGAAAAAAATGAAAATGTGTAATGCTGTAATGACATACATAAGGTTTTATAACTATCATTATAAGTTTTTTGGCTGGAATGACATACATAGCCAGCAAACAAATACACATACATTGACTAAAATAATTGAAACAAACGGCCTCATCTGTTCATCTGACTAAAATAATTCAGGAACTGGAAGACCATTTAATCATGTTGGGATCGTATTTTATATTATAATC
This sequence comes from Taxus wallichiana var. yunnanensis, assembly GCA_018340775.1. Classification (NCBI taxonomy): domain Eukaryota; kingdom Viridiplantae; phylum Streptophyta; class Pinopsida; order Cupressales; family Taxaceae; genus Taxus; species Taxus wallichiana. Next base: position 493,670,395 of record CM031243.1, on the reverse strand, counting down.
ACATGTTGCAAATATATTCCAGGCCCAGGGCCTGGTTCTGTTGCAAATTAAATTATGAATAAGGCATCGTAGATGCCTAGATCCATATACAAATCCTGTCTGTGCAGTTATATGTGATGCTCTGTTTCAGTCCCAGTTAAGCATCTTTTCTGTATTTCTTCCTCTCAATTATTTTATGGTCAGCAGTCTTGTCCTTTTCATGTGGCAGTATCTGGCAGAAATTAGGTATCTCTTGGAACTTTTTATTGGACTCATACGAAAACTTAATTTTATCCAAATTCCATACTATATTTGACCTTTGAATGCCCATAATATTAAATATTTCTATTATAATCATGACAACGATAGAGAGAAATCCAATCATGCATGAATCAAAGTAATTTTTCATTATAAAATATCCTTGCAATTACTTACATAGTTTAGATTAGATAGCCCTGTAAAATGCCCTGTATACAAGTATCCATCATGACCGTTCATGGTTTAGGGCTTATTTGACGATTTTAAGTGTTAGATCTACCACATATTACATATTACAACATTCCCCAAGGATGTATTGAAATATGAAAAGCAGAATTTCATACTGTAGAAGCTGCAAGATATTGACAAACTGATATACAAAATCACTGTTGGTTTAAAATGGCTAGATGTGATACATTCTGATATTTACACTCTTCAATGCAAAATGAACACTAGGCCCATTTCAAACAACAGTAACCAACTATGAAGACATGCAGAATTGAACAAGATATGAATGTATTGAATTGTAAAATGTCAAGTACAGAACTCTGTACAAACTTCAAAGATCTTATTATTGATAAATAATGATAGTCAACATCCATTTGCCTTTCGAACAAATCAAATGGCACTGATAATCATATCCACATTAACAAGAATAATGACAAATACAAAATTCTCATTGATACTACAGAGCACAGAATTAAGTAATAAAATACTGAGACTTTTTAAAGCGTACATAATGAAGGTCCCATATGTAATATAACTGGAAAATGATGATATGTATGCTTTCCCTTGACGATGAAAGCAGGTTTTCACTATCCTTTAAGCATTTGAAGCAAATAAAATGACAACAATTTTAAACTTCTAATCTATGTTCCTTACATATCCACATTATTGGCATTGCCATTAACAAATTCCATTAAGGCTGCTCGAGCAAGTGTAGCAGCTGGATCAGCCACTTCAATGGTTGGTATATTATTTTCATGTTCAAAAACAACATCATCTTCTGCATCAGTGTCATCTTCTGCAACCGTTAGCACCATATTATGCAGTATGCAACAAACAAGAATGATCTTGGGCAACATTTCCAAATTTGGGTGCCACATTCTGGATTCTAGAATCCGCCATAATTGCTTTAGCCTTCCAAATGCGCACTCGACAACAATGCGTGTGGATGACAACTTAAAATTAAATTCTCTTTGAGTAGTAGTTACAAATCCATTGAAAGGCGTGATTAACCATGGTAATAGTGGATATCCACCATCGCCAATAATGTACTCCCTCATGTTTACTAAGCCAACAGGAACTGGAAGACCATTTAATCTCTCTCCTCCTTCACACATTCTATAGAAAGCTGAATTACGAAGAAGTCTAGAATCATTTACAGAACCTGGCCATCCAGTAAACACATCCATGAAATGCATATTGCTATCAACAATCACTTGTAATGCCATACTATAATTGTGATCTCGATCATACCAATCAGATGAACACTCGTTAGGAGGAAGTCGGATTGGAATGTGAGTTACATCGATAGCCCCACAACAATTTGGAAAACCTCGTTTTCTACGAAATCCTTCTTTTACTTGCCCCAATGCCATATGCTCACTTGGCCACTGAATATTACTTCGAAACCTAGTGTACATGACATTTATGAACTTATTTACAGTTCTCACTGTGGTTGACTTTCCACAACCAAACAATTCACTAATGTTAACCATTGTCATTCCAGATGACAATCTTAACATTCCCATGGCCACTTGTTTTTCAACTGGAAAGACCCTGCCTTTTATAGAAGTGGCAAATGAAAAGGGTATTTCACCTTGTTTAAGGTCGTCATTCAATAGTTGACAAATATTTTGAAATAACATGTAAGGTATCCTAAAAATGCTGCGGAAACGTTGATCATCACATCTTACTTCAAAAATATAGTGGTTCCACCAGTGTATAGAACGTGGTTTGATATACCACTCACCTTGTATCCTGCCTGCCCATTCAAAACGAGATAAATCTGCATCAAGGATTTGACTTTGTTGTCCAAAAATGAAAGCAATAACCTCCATTTCCATGTCATCTGCATCCAAGTCATCTATCTTACGCTTCTTGAAAATGCGTTGCGTATTTGTTGAATCTTGAAGATCATTCCATATTTGCAATGCTAATTGGACAATAATTGATGCATTTGAAAAGAATTTCAATTTTTCCATTGAAGTAGGATTCATTGTATGTAAATGGATAAATGTAAACACTGTTCTCCTCCCTTCAAAAAAGCATACAAAATAATGCACCATTAAAATATATCAAATAACAAATGATGATACAACTGACAAATAGAAAGTTGAAGGCTTATAATTATATTAAATTGCAAGTATTGAAATACCATTGGATTTTAAATGTTACAAGATTATAACATTTGGATGTTGAAACAAGATAGTTTTATTTTTCATAATTAGCAAGAATAACAAACAATTTGCAAAGACTTCTTTATTAATGTACTTATTTCAATCTCATAATGTAAGTATCTAGAAAATCCACTAAAGAGCAAAAAACGACAACAATATGACAACATTTGGATGTTGAAACAAGATGGTTTTATTTTTCATAATTTGTAAGTAAAACAAACAATTTTCAAATACATCTTTATTAATATACTTATTTCAGTCTCATAACAAGTAAATAGAAGATCCACTAAAGAGCAAAAAATGACAACAATATAATCCAAGTATGTGATTTAAAGATTTATTTGTCACTTGAAAATGACTCTGTCATCTTCAACATTGCCTGTCCAATAGCATTCATAGCTGAAACCATGTTCATTTGCACATTAATTTTTTGCTCCTCTATTTTGAACAGTCTTTCCTCATTCTTATCTTCCCTTTCACGATCTATTTCATGGCGTTTCATACGCCCCTCTTCAGCCATCTGAAATGCAGAAATCACTAACTTGTTGCTTTCAACAATGTTGTCTTTAATACTTGTCGTTTTGTTGCTTGTTTTCCGTTTTTTCCCTGTTGAAAGTTTTTCCTTTTCCTTTCCAGTATTCAACGAGCTTTCACCAGTCATCGTCGGTATCTCACACTCTTTCAATGGCTCATTTTCAATTGGAGAACATCCACCCTCAGTGAATGCATACTGTGTGTCAGAAGTATCAATTGATATTTTACCAGGATTGATAGCTCGATCATTACCAAAGCTAATATCCATGGCATCAAAGAGTTCCATGGCAAAGTTTGCTGGAAGTTTCTTTTCAGCTCTCTCTCGACCTGTCATACTCCAATAACTATCATGCCCAGAAGGTATATGTGCTTCATAGTCTCTTACTCTTTTGTAATCAGGTAACACATGCTCCCACCGATCTCGACATTGACTCGTTGTGCGGAGGAGCCCATGAGTACAACAATAATCTTCCACAATTCTCCATTTCTCATTTGCTTTGTTATAGTTCTTTTCATTGTTCCGCCGTTGAGTTGGGTGTCTCTCTCAATACGCTTTGCTTCAATAAGGACAACAGTTTCTGCGATGCTCCAACGAGCCCTGCCCTTTTGTGCAGGAGGAACTGAAGGTTGATTTCCTTGGCTATGTGGCTCTTTGGTTGACATTTTGTCATGATGAAGAGGGGAATCATTGATATGTTCCAAGTGAATACCAGTTGTAGGTATGTTTACTTCGTCAATTATCTTTTCTGTATTTGGAACATAAGTGGGAATGATTACTTCTTCATTACTCATTTGTGTACTTGGCACAGAGTAAGGGTAATCATCATCTATAGAATATATATCATCATCTGTTATGTCATTTTGTGACAAAGCATTGCAGTGAACCTCCTAAAACCAGCCTTTACTGGATTTGGACGATATAATGATTTATCCATGACAACAAAGAACAAAAAAACCTTCGCTGAAACCTGCAATATAAAATATACAATCAAATTTTAGTTTGACCACTGCTGCATGAAACGTTAGCATAAGTCCTATATTTATATGAAACAACATATGAAGAATACTTTCACAAAATAAACTAAAGTAAACTCCACATACCATCTATATATAAGCCAAATCATCTATATATTACTCATATCACATATTCTTAAAATGCAAAAATATCAATCAAAAATCAAACCAATTCACTAAAAGGAAAAGGGCTTGTAAGGAGTCTGTTATACTAGGGCAGCGCAATTTAAACACCCAGAGATTAATTAGTCTTTACCATGGTGACAAAAAATAATTACTCCTTTCTTTTCTATACTTTTCTTGCAAATTACTAGTCTGAGATCCATGTCCACACAGATAGAAGGAACAAAGTAATAATGTGAAATGAAATTCCATCGTAGGATTATGTCACTGTAGTAAATAGCTTGTAAAATACTGGCATCACACAGTTCTGAGGCACAAACAACCAGACAAAATATTAGAATGGTATATATTTCCATGCCTACTTACTAGATATCGACATTTGCACACAATTGGTTGACAGGCTATCTTGCTTGAGGCTATTGTTCTTCCACACGAGTTAGAAATGTTTTAATCAAGAGAATGCAGTTCGATTACAAGTTGAATACACAGCACTACTCACACATAAAATTAACATTACAATACTAGTTTTGACTATATAGTAACATTCAAAAGAAAATAAGTAACTGCGATACCATTCTCATAGCACGAGAACATTCACACCTCAAACAAATGAGAATGCATAACTATTCTTCTTATTAAAGAATTAGTGCACGTTTTATTTTTTCCTGTACCAACAACTGGACGACAATAAGATGCTTATAATGTACAAGCCTAATAAGGTGCTTGGAGTTTCAACTGAAATTTCAAAAGAGTTGCTATTTGTTTTCCCAACAATTTAAACTAGCCAAGATTGGGTTCACATAACAATTTGGCCTCCTCACTCTCAGACAAGTGGAGGAACGCACTCAGAGTGCTCAATGAAATAAGTAAAGATGACCGACTTATCCCACAAAGTATGTCTCCTTAAGGAAAGTATTTACATACAAGCAGAATAATTTCTCATCTTTCATTTCAACCAGATATTAAACTACAAAAATGGTGAATAGCGACAATTAGAGTACCTTATCTTCACTTTCGAAATTTGTAGAAAGAAGACAAATTTCAGTATTCTTTCTTTTCAGTTAGTAAACCAAATAACAAGCATTCATATTTTAGCATCAGTAAAGTATGAGATAACAAGGGTTAGGAGAGTACATCACAATAGGTCAAGTTGGTGCATGCACAACTGTATGGACAGAACTGTTTCGCCTCCCAAATGTAGAGAGTTGTGTTGGAGTTCTCATTCAAGTGTCAAGTGGATCACTTGGTCCAAGCAAGGAGTAATTGAATCTATCCATTGCAGTCCAATCTTTATATTTCACTGTAACTTTGGTACAGAAGTAGAAATAACAAGTACATAAAACTTTGACTTAAATGGGTCCAATCCATGTGACAAGTGGTTAGATGCAAGGAATAAACTCAAATGTAGGCCATGTAATCTGCACCGTGGTATAACCTCCTGGCTCAGCTGCTAGTAAGTAAATGCCATCAATTCCACGATGTTTACATCTCATGCAGGGAAACCTAATCGAGTCTATGTTACAATCAGGCAATAGTGGGTATAATCTGTACTGTTGCCTCTGTCTTGCCTAGGGAACACTTCCCCTGAAGACTCCAAATCTTAATTGTAAAATTGAAAGAGTAAAAGCCATTTAAGAAAAGATACGTTTCTCCATGCCCATGCTGGCCCAAGTGCAATGAAGAGGAGAGATTCCAAATAGCTTCAGTTCTAATAAGTTTTGCAAATTGCTTCCTTAGCTGTTGAGGTTCTCCCACTCTAGCCAATTGGGAAAATGAATTACTGACATTCACCTTCCTCACTGTGTTACATGCAGTGTAGACATAGTTCAGCCTGCAACAAAGGAGCTTTTCACCTTGTAGACAATAATAGAATGTAGACAATAATATTTTCTGAGAACTGTAAGCATGTTTGATCTCTTTATTATTTACTTAGCCTTGAACATGGAAATGGTCTCACACCATATTATTTTGGGAACCTTGTGGGGTTGTTATGCCTACCATTAATGGAGTTTAGTCTGGCTCTTTTCCCTTGTTGTCAACTTGAAGTTTCAAGATTATACACTTTACCCTTGGGCAGGGTAATAGAGTGCATAGAATTTGACATAGATTTCTTTACATCTCCACTTGACTTTTGGTTCATTTTATAATTGAGCTAATCTTGGTCCTTAACACAAATTCATTCACGATCTCCAGTTAAATGGACGGATAAGTAAAAATTTATTTAGTGATACTATGTTTTGTTTCCATTCTATTCATCTATTTGTCAGTGTTTACTATTGATTAGTTCAGATTAAAGGCTGGGTATTTCAATGACGGCTTCGACTTTACAATCCCTGTTTCTTTAATGTATAATGCGTTACCTATATTTTATATAAACTTCAGTATAGGCTGTTGTAATAATAGCACTATTAATGTTCAGATGCCTATCTTATAGACTAATGGTAGTAATTCTTTTTGTTTTGAACTGCCTTTCATTGTATTTGTATTTTTTCTGCTTGGAGTTACAGCATAACAGCAGGACCAAATCAAATATTTTTAATTGGTAGGAACATAGGAACATACATATATTCTCGGCAAAATTTCATTTTATATCTACCTTAATCCATTCATCATACACGTTTGGTAACTAGCAGAACTCATAAGACTGATACGAAGGGAAAAATTGCTTACCTCAAGCTTCAATGGATTCTTCCCACTGTCTCCACTGTCTGCAACTCGTCAGGATTCTTCACACCTTTTGCAACTTGTCAGGATTCTGTCCAGTGTGCTCCAAAGCACTGCAAAAATGAGATTTTCGTTTTTTATAGCATCCACCTCCAAAGCGCTGCTTTCAAATAATGAGCAGATGCAGGGTATATAAGGTGAAAATCTCCCTCCAAATCCACCAAAAAAACTGGCGGGAATGCATTTCAGTTGCCAGCTGGACAAAAGAAAGCCTAAACTGTAGCAGGAAACAGTCAGCCCCCCCTCTTCAGCCCCCCCTGGAGTTGAACCGGCAGAAATTGTGGAGCTCCTACTTTCCTGGGCAAGATTCGGATTTAACCTGTAGCTGGTTGAAAAATTTTGCATGGGACCACCTGCTGCAACATTATCGACCCTGTAGCGGCTCCATGGGAGGAGTGATGGCGGAGTGTAATAGTATGAGATGTGGATAAAAATAATCTCAAGTATATTTGACTTTCATAGCATAGTTTTTATTTTTACTTATAGAAGACAATGAAAAATTACGTTATCTTTAGTATAAGGTGGAGTTTGTATGAAAGTTTTCTTTTGTGCCCAATGTAATGGTGCAACTAAATTGGAGCTATCTATGACCAATCAACAAAACATTCATGAATATGTGATGGCAACGCTAATCAATGTGACAACAATACTAATCAATGTGGAACCCTTTAATAGGTGAAACTATGTGACAAATTCAAGATAATTTCCTCAAGATTGATATCTATCGTTGTTTTTCAAATAAATGCATTTAGGATATCTCTTCTAGTTTTTATTGGTGATTATTTCTCTGGGTTCTTGGTATCCATAGTTTTGTACCATATTCTACATCCTCTTGATTCAAATTTATGTCAAATTAAAATTGTTTTAATTATGTCAATAGTTATTCATATAAGTGTAACTTACAATGACAATGAGTGGTGGTCGACTACTATACAAGTGTGAGAAGTCAATAATGAAATGGACATATTTTCTTCTTTCTTAGAGAATGTGATAAAAAAATTACAATATCTTGGTCATATGGTGGAGCTTGATTATTTTCTCTCTTCGAGAAAGGTGTTTAGAGTGTGATCTAGTGTTGTAACCATATTAGATCCATCTATCGAGAGTCAACAAGGAATTTATAGAGAAAATGATGAAGTTGTTTATCAATATGGAATTCTTGAAAGGAAAACTATGTGATAAATCCAAGATACACAACTCAATATTGGTACATCTAGAAAAAAATTAGAAGATAAATTTAAGGAATATGACGGACAATTGAATAGATAGAGAATATTGTAGTAGCATATAATCCTAAATTTATGCAAGATATAACAACCACATAGAAGAAATGGTTTATAAGAGGAGTGAAGATTTTTAGAAGTGTAGAATCAATACCAAGATGCACCGAAGAGGCATATCCAACTTGGAGCGGTGAGGTATGTATTTAGACACAATTTATAAGATTTTTAAAAAGTATTTAGTCATAGAGGAGGAGAGGAGAATTTTGAGAAAACATACTCATCCCGCAACTAATCAATTATTATATTAGTAAGAGGGTTACTTTCATTGTAACATCACCCCTATTGGCATAATGATCATGATATATTGAGGTTTATATATTACCGCAAACCAAGTTAACTAGCCAACGTGGGGTTATTTTTAGTTCAATGAGTATTATCGTAGTCGTAGAGATAACTCCAATATGCATAGAAGATGTATATCCGAATCAAGGTGGTAAGGTGCATATTTAGGGGAAATTTCTAAGATTTTTTTGGGATTACTTGGCCATAAAAAGGAGAGGAGAAGGATGATAAAGTAAACATATTCATTATGTAACCAATCAACCAGCATGTTAGTAAGAGGGCCACTTCCAATGTGGCATCACCATTATTAGGGACCATGATATATTGGGGTTAATATGTTATCGCGAAGAATCCAACCAACCAATGTGGGATTTTTTTATTTAATGAGGATTTTTAGAGTCATAAAAGCAACTCCAAGATGAAATGAAAAGGCATATCCAATTCGAGGTGGTAAGGTATGTAATTATTGGTAATTTAAAAGACTTGATTGTTTTGGGTTATTGAGCCACAAAGCAGGAGAGGGGAAGGTTGAGCAAACAAACATACTTATTTCACAACCAATCACCCATTATGTTAGCATGAGGATGATTTTATTGTGGCATCACTTTCCATTAGCATAACGATCATGATATATTGTGTTCTATATGTTATCATGAACCAAGCCAACCAATCAATGTGGAATTATTTTCTAGATTGATTTAGGATTTTTAGTCATGGAAGCAACTCCAAGATGCCTTTGAAGAGGTATATCTGACTTAGGGTGCTAAGGTATGTATTCAAAGAGAATTTATAAGATTTGTTTTTATGGATTATTTAGCCATAAAGGATGAGAGGGGGAGGACGAGCAAGAAAACATACACATCCCATAACCAATCAACCATTATGTTAGTAAGAGGGCTTCCATTGTGGCATCACCCCTATTGACATAAGTATCGTGATATATTAGGTTTATATTATACTACATACATATCTAACCAACCAATGTGAGATTATTTTTTGATTGAATGAATATTTTTAGAGTCATAAAAGCAATTCCAAGATGCACTAAAGAAGAATATCTGAATTAGGGTAGTAAGGTATGTATTTAAAGGCAATATATAAGATTTATTTTTTTGGATTATTTCGCCACGAGGAGGGAAAAGCCAAGAAAGTAAACATACTCATCCCACAACCAATCAACTATTAGGTTAGTAAGAGGGCTACTTCCATCAGGTGTAGCCCTATTGGCATAAAGATCATGATATATTGGGATTATATATTATCATGGAACAATCCAACCAACCAACCAATGTGAGTTTGTTTTTTATTAAATGAGGATTTTTAGAGTCGTAAAAGTAATTCTAAGATGTACTAAAGATGCATATCTAACTTGGATGGTAAGATATATATGTAGAGTCAACTTATAAGATTTAAGTTTTTGAATTATTTAGCCACATAGGAGGACAATGGAAGGACAAATAAGCAAGCATATTCATCCCAAAACCAATAAATCATTATGTTAGTAAGACGACACTTCCATTGTGCTTTCACTCCTATTGTATAAGGATTAAGATCTATTGGGGTTTCGTGCTCCCATGAGCCAAACCAACCAACCAACATGGGATTTTTTTAATTGAATGAGAATTTTTAGAGTCATATATGTGACTCCAATATGCATTGAAGAAAAGTATCCCGTTTGGGGTGGTAAGCTATGTATTTACATGAAATTTATGACATTTTACTTATTTGGATTGTTTAGCCACAAAAGAGGAGAGGGAAGACCGAGAAAGAAAAGATACTCATCCCACAATAAATAATCTATCATGTTAATAAGAGGCACACTTCTATTGTAGTGTCATTGTTATTGACATTAAGATCATGGTATATTAGGTCTTATATGTTCTTTGCAAACTAATCCAAACAATAAGTATGGGATTTTTAATTGAATGAGGATTTTTAGAGGCATACAAGAAACTCCAAGATGCACTAAAGAGTCATATCCAACTTGGGGTGGTAAGGTATGTATTTAGAAGAATTTTATAAGGTTGATTTTTTTAGATTATTTAACCATGTAGGAAGAGAGGGAAGGCGGAGAAAGAAAAGCATACTCATCCCACAACAAAAAACCATTATTTTAGCAAGAGGACACTTCCATTGTGGTGTAACACCTATGAGCATAAGGATCATGGTATATTTTGGTTCCTATGTTACTGTGGACCAAGCCAACCAACCAATGTAGGATTATTTTTTGATTGAATGAGGGTTATTTTAGTTGTAGAAGTTATTCCGAGATGCAATCAAGAGGCGTATCCAAATTGAGGTGGTAAGGTATGTATTCATGGCAATTCATAAATTTTTTTGGGATTATTTAGAAACAAAGGAGGAGAGGGAAACATCAAGAAAGTAAACATAATCATGTTGTAGTTGATTTACCCGAATTTAGAGTTAAAGGGGGTTCTAATTAGGATTGAAAACTTGAATATATGAATAAATGTGCAATCAGACTAATAAATAAATACTCTAACATTTAAAATTAATAGTACAACTAAAGTGATATATAGAAATGAAACTCAATTAATGCACGTGCTAAATATAGTAAAAGACAAGGGGATGAATCCACTTATCTTTTTGTTGCTTTACAAGATGTTATGCATCTATAATGGGTAGAAACATGCCATGATGGGGTTGAATGTGCTTCATCTTTGAAATAGAGCTTTCGATCCTCGATGAACATTGTTGTCACATTTGGAAACTAGCGTGTGGAACTAATGTCCTACTTGGTGTTAGTATATAGCACTACTTTGCGGTTATTTATCAATCTAGGTCATTTTTCGTTGTCTTTGTATGCTTCATGCACTCTTGCTTTTCTACAATCCTCGCACACACATCTATAATAATCAAAAGCATAATGTCTTACACTAGTACTCAAATAAGAATTATATAGCAATAAGGAGTGTGTGTGCTAGAATTGGAATTGCCTTGGTGACCAACCCACATGTTGATTCCAACCAAGCACTAATTGTATTATGTTTCCCAAATGAGAGGCTCAAAATGTATTTATTTATCCTAGTGCTCGCGCAAAAGCGAATGCAAATATAGAAGGAATCCCCCTATGTATGCACTTGTGCCTCAACATTAATAAGCATAGTAATTAGATATGCATTAGAATGTACCCTTAGTGAGTGCTAAAGTAGAGTTCTAAAATAATGTGCTTAAGTGGAGTGCCAAAATAGAGTGCTTGTAGATGTATATCCGGTAGGCTAAAAACCCTTAAATTTCCCTTTAGTGTGTTGGTGCTTGATTTTATTTGAGATAATCTTGACTTGGCTTGTATGCTCTTAACCTATTTTAGAGTGCTTCATGATTGTATAGTAGTGTCTTCTCTTGATTTAGGCAAGATAAGGGAAAGTTGCATAAGAATTGATACTTTTTTCTAGAGGATCCTTGAGAATGCTGGTGAGTAAATGAGCGTGCCTAAATTTATTTTATGCCACTCCATGGGTTATAATTTTTCATTAACGCTAACTATGAAGGGGATATAAGATACACATAAGAAAATCTAATTGCTTCCTTTCAAGGAAAAAAACCTTTAGAAGGGCAAAACCATAAAATGGTTGTGCCCAAATCTAGATGGTAAATTGAAGGAAAGTATAATGTAGTAAGTGGAGATATGGAGAATTTTGACAAGAGGTGTATGATTATTTATACGCAATGACATTTGTATTATAAGTTTTGAGCATCGATAAATCTATATAGGCCAATTTTACGATTATGTCCATGAGAATTCTATGGGAGAACAAAAATATTTAAAAGCCTTAAAATTGAATATTATAGTGTGTTTAAGATTTGTTTGTGCATGCAAGGCATAAATAATGGATATAAGACAAATCAATATTATCAAGCACCCAATTACCAAATGTAGGTCTTTACATTTGTACCCCTTTTAAGTTAATAAATGAAATTTTCTAGTTTAAAGGAAAACATTTCCAAAGTGTGTAAACACACCTTGTAATTAATCGATTTCTTGATTAGGGTAGGACCCTTTCCTCATCCTCCCCCTCCATAGTTCATAATTCTAGATGGGCCTAACAATATTTAAATGATTGAATGGTTACAAGATGCCCCTAAGAATGCAAATTTTAACACAAGAGTGTTGTCGATGTTTATATAATGAAAACTAACAATTTAACTCTACATAATATTGAAATTAAATTTGAAATGTATAACATAAAGAGGAGCAAAGGAGTACACTTATGCTTGTAGAACCAAATATTCCCTACAAATGTAGAATAACATGCCTCCTTATCAAGGCACGGGGGATGTATATTATAATAACAATAATTTAAAAGTAGGGGTGATAAAATCCCTAATAATAAGGATACAAGTGCAACTTGTCCAACCTTAAATGGAAATAGAGGCCTAGGGAACACAAAACCCCAACATGTACAAACTAAAAGAGTAATAATGACAATAAACGAGGATTATTGAGACACAAAAAGTCCAAAAATAAAGGAAAATTGGAATGACATGGGCACACATAATTTAATGAACTATATAATTTCAAGTGTCACTGAGCCCTAATGTGACTTTATATACCACACTATTGTAGACAAATATATATTTATAACTCTTGAACTTCTTGAAATAGAAATGCTTAAAACAAAAATAAAAAATTGTAAATTGATAAATTTGTAACTTTTGTAATCAATATAGTAATCACACCCCATAAATGTTTCCATGAAATGCAATGAATTCATAATATAAGTAACCATGTCCCCTACATTTACCATGAAATGCGAAAATTTACTACGTAATTTGTATTCTTGTAAGTGATTCCCTATCTCGAACCACGGTATTATCAAAATTTTCCTAGATAATTGGTATTTTTGGATGTTGAAATTGAGTTGGACAAAATCAACAAAATTAGGACTCTATTATACCATAGTTTTGTCTTAATACATGACACTATATCTATATGAAACTACACATGTTCATGTTTATAACCTTGTAAAAAAATTTCTTGTAACATGTTCTTGTATTATGTATCATGTAACCTTGTTTGTGTGCCTATCTCGCATTGATATTTATATTATAACCACACTAAATGCCTCCTCTTTTGAGGCAAGTAAGATAGATTGTAGATTTCTTGTCTTAAGAATTATAGTGTGGCAATGTTAGTAGCTCATAATTGTTGGAACATATAAAATGTGGTTGTAGATGGCAATATTATAGAACCATCTCAAATAAATAATGCATCATATTGTAGACAACTGAAATATAGTAACTTGTATTTTCAATGCCAAGTTTGGCTATGTTCCCTTACTAAGACAAATGATGACATCAAACTAGTAAATTAACCTTAGACATCGTGCCACAACTTTCTACTTTGCACCACATTCATCCAATATAGGATCATAAAAAGATCAAGATGTGGAATTTAGTCTTGATTGACTTATATGGTTACGAACTTTCACATTCTTTAACTTTGTTTTCAAATTAAATATCTTTATTACGCCATTTCACCATCATAGGGTCAATCGTATTTCACCTACGAGAAGGGTATATAAGCAATTCAATGTCACTTTATAACTCGCATGACAATCTTACAAGTTTCTATTGAAAATGTCATTCCAAAAGCACTTAAGACTCTCTTAAATCTACCCAAATCAGTTTCACAACAATTAGGTTAATCCCTACTACGGTATAAAACACTCAACCAAGAGTCTACCTTCCTCCATTTCCAAGCATGCAAATATCATAGAGTCATGTCTTAGCAAGAGAAAATTCACTCCAAGCATTTTAAAAGGGTTTCAAGAAAAAAGGGTTAGTCACATAGTTGAGGCACACCACATCATGTTATTAATGCACTAGGTATATTACATACTATACATTTAGCCCAATATGTTTGTGTCAAGAGATATGAAGACACTTATATCTCTTAGCTTGTTATGTCATTTGGCCTCACTAATGCCTTGTTATGATACTATGGCTTATTATGCCATTTGGCCTCACCAATGCTCCAAGCACATTTATGAGGATCATGAATGAATTCTTAAAGCCTTTCATAGGAAAATTTGTAATCACCTTTACTTTGATGACATACAATTCTACAACCCAAGAAAAAGGAACATCTTCAACATCTTAGGATGGTAATACAAATATTGTAGTAAGAGAGGTTATTGATTAACCTTAAGAAGTGTTTGTTTATGAATACAATATTAGTGTACCTTGGCCTTTGTGATCTCTCAAGGTGGATTGAAGATGAACAAAGACAAATTGAAAGATATAGTTGATTGGCCAAGTCCCAAAATAGTTTATGAGGTAAGAAGTTTCTATGGTTTAGCCAATTTCTATAAGAAATTTACTAGAAACTTTAGTGGAATTTGCATACCAATCATAGATAATATAATAGAGGATAAAAAAGCAGCTTGTTTGGACCAATGATACTAAGATACATTTTTAGTTATTAAATAATAAAATCATCGAACAACATGTATTATAACTTCATGATTTTAATAAGGTTTTCCAAGTTCAATGTGATGCAAGTGGGGTTTCATTGGAGTTGTCTTAAGCCAAGAAGGAAAGCCTATTTATACTTTAGTCGAGAAGTTAAATGGGGCTAAAATAGGTACTCTACTTATGATATTGAGTTTTATGCTATAGTACAAGAAGCCTTAAGTAAGTGGATGAGCGATTTAATGCCTAAATACTTTTTATTTTCACTAATAATCATGCACTTCGACCATAACCAATCAACCTAAGTTAAGTCAAAGACATATGAAATAGGTGGGGTACTTGTAGAGTTTCACATTAGTTATTAAGCATAAGAAATGACAAGCCAATAAGGTAGAAGATGATTTGAGTAGGAGGGCCTAACTCATCGAGAAATTTAGATAGAGAGTGGAGAAATAAAGTCTCTCGAGGAGTTGTATGACATGATTTGGATTTTCAAGAAGCCTATTAGGTATGTAAGCATCCAACCACTAGAAATATAGATCCTTGGATGGATTATATGCTACAGGATGAATTATATGCTACTAGATGAATTATTTTTAAGTGAACTCAGTTATGTGTATAAAGGAGTTCCATAAGAGAAAATCATTGTGGTAGTCTTTTTGATCATTTTGGCCTATATAAGACTTCAACCCAACTAAGTGCTCATTATTTTCAGCCTAAAATGCAATCAAATGTGAGGAAATTTTTATAAAAGTGTAAGTGTAGTATGCCAAGGTAAAGAATACAAATGCAAGTTTTTATCATCCTTTACCAATCCAACAAACTTTGGGACTCAATTAGTATGGATTTTGTGTTAGGTTTACCTAGGACTCAAAGAGGCCATAATTCAATCTTTGTTGTAGAATAATGTTTTATCTAAAATGTCTCATTTTATAGCATGCAAAACCATTAATGATGTTACTCACATTGATAATTTGTTCTTCAAAGAAGTGGTCAAATTACATGGCATTCCATTAAGCATTATTTCAGATAGAGACACTAAATTTGTGGGACACTTTTGGAGGACCCTATGGAAGAAATTAGGCACTAATATGAATTTTAGTTCAACCTACCACCCTTAGACTGATGGAAAAAGAGGTGGTCTATAAGACTTTGGGAAATTTTCTAAGATGTTTGACAAAGGACAATCCTAAATAGTGGGATCTAATTTTTCCACATGCAGGGTTTGCTTGCAATGATTCACCTAACAGGAGTATCGGTAAGATTGTTTTCCAAATTATGCATGGTACACACCCAAGAGGTGTTTTTGAGTTAAGATATTTAGGCACAGTGGAGAATAAAAGTTATAAGGGAGAGGATTTTTCCCTTGATATGCAAGAGGTGCATAAACAAGTGAAGAAGCAATTAGAAAAAAGTGTGAATAAATACAAGCAACATCCATACATAGAGAGAAGAGAGGTTAATTTCCAAGTTGGAGACATGGTATTAGCTCATTTGAGGAATAAAATATTCCTGAAGGCCGAGTATAAAAAAATGAAAATGAAGAAAATAGGCCCTTGCAAGATTCTAAGAAAGTTATCTAGAAATGATTATGAGAAAGAGTTTCCTAGTGGCCTAGGAATTTATCCTATTTTCAATGTTACAGACTTGTATCCATGTAGAGAAGGTGATCTTTGAAGGAGGAGAGCATAGAAATATTAGTTGAGGAATGGGAAAATCAATTGCCAAAAGCCATAAAGGAAGAACTAGAAACCATCTTGGACAAGTAAGTTTTCAAAAGAACAAGGGGAAAATTATATTATTAATATTTAGTGAAATGGAAGGATCATCTAATAGAAGATGTCACCTAGATGATTGAATCATATATCATCAAACATGGAGGTACCCTTGAAGACCTCATGAGCAGTAGCCCATGAGTCAACTTTTATGCTCTAGGGAGTATGATGCAAGAACATTGTCTAAGAGGTTCTCATAAACCAATTTTGTATCTAATATTATGTTTGGAGGAATTTAGAGTAGGATTGAATAAGTAGGAGATCTTATATTTCAAATAGGGCTTTCCCACCAAAACTCAAATTTGAATTTCTTGTTCTTGTAACCTCCTAATTTTGGCAATTTTGGTAATGTTTGAGTCTTTTTTGGTTTAGGTAGTGTTAGAATGGCTCAATGAAAATCTCGAGTCATGTTTTAGGGGAATACACCATCTTATACATGTTCTTGGTATGTGAAACTCTTCCCAAGCATATTAACCCAAGTTATTAACTTTAGTCAAGTCTATTTTGGTGTTATAACTACACATAGAAAAGTAGTTACAAATAGGGAACACTTGTGGTGTAATGAAAAACATGAGAAAAGGTTATTTTCCTGTGTAGAGAAAACTCATTACATTGGAAATGTGATGGAAGAAGCGTGTAACAAGGCTTTTAGTATCCAATATATGAAGAAGAATACATTTGTAATAATTATGATTTAGGTTCTTAGGATTGAAGCATTTGTATATATTTTGGACATTATGTTTCAAGTGATTGAGGTCTAGTTTGATTATTGGGAAAAAATAATTATATATACATATAGAACCTTGATTGTGTAAGTATAATTCTTCCTTGGTATGACTGGTAAACTCAAGTTTTCAAGCACTATGAATCATCTTATAAAGTAAAAATTGTTCCCGAGGGTTTCATAAAGTCATATTTAATAGTCCTTCTATAACTTTAAAAGGCTTGAATTTAGAATTAGGATTGAAAACCTCAATATTTACCCTCTTGGGCCTATGTAAACCCTACTCAGGGTTTTTAGATAAACTTTGAATTTTTAGAGTCTTAATACTTTTCAAAGGCCATATTTATGAATCATAGTCTATACAACTTGCTCTACCTACTTTTTTCGGGCTTAAAGTCTTTTGGGCATGTGTTTTAGACACAAAATCACACACTTTGGTCATCCAATTTCGTGTGACACTACATGTGCTATTGTTTCATTTTTCATATCACATTATTATATTAGATCATACTCTCTTTTTATCTCTACTAACATGCTAACAGTGCTTCATGTGCAATAGTTATGCTTAGTCTATTTGTTTCCATTTCTTTGTTTTGACATTTCTTGACATTGTTTTCCCTTGACTTCCATTATATGTCATTGTTTTAGACATTTGCAGAGTTTGCCCTTTTTCTTGTGTGTACACTGTCTTCTTTTAACTATATCGGCCTCGATTGTCTTGCTGACATCATGAGTGATGTCCCATGTTTGTAACCCACTTTTCGACTCTACATTGTAGTTCTTGAATATTGTCTTCTTGCGTCTTAGCTTACACTTTTCATTGTCTTCTACATGGATGTTTGTCTTTACTTGTACTAACACTTGTTTCTAGCCACTTTTTTTTTTTACAGATTTTTGTTGGTTTCACAATCTTGATGGATCGGCTTGACACTGAAGGCACACACTCCCTCTGGTCCCTGACTCGGGAAGTCTTGAGCGGTAGTGGTGGAGAAGTCAGTAAAGGCTTGAGAGGCATCAATTTCAAGACAGGTCGGGGTATGCTTCATTTCCTCTCTCCTGTAGTCCTCCTTTGGACCGCATACTCCTCAATGATGTCACATGCACCCCAAACGAGGGGGGCATCTATCGGGTGAATCAATCACCCCATATAAGAGTCTATAAAATCACATTTCAACACAAAAAAAATACCAATAAAACACATTCATCGAGTCTCAAACATGGCTTAGAATCAGACTTGGGCCCTTATCACAACATAGACACCAACACCCATACCAGGATATTAGCGCTTGGGCACCCTTGACCTTTCTTAGACACCTGTGACCAGGGGGGCACCTTATTCAAAACATTTTCCACTTCAACACAGTCTAAAACACTTCACACAATGGATTTTACAGGGCACACAGTCCTTAGCACTCGACATGCATGCATTACATAGAATTTTCTACTTTTGCGTTGGATCAAATTGTTCAAACCGGATCGGATTTTTACACACCATATGCAATGATGTTATACATTGTGGGAAGTAGTTCAAGGTTGAGAGATGACACCAACTTTTCTCCCTACTAGTCTTCCGTTTTGGCATGAGATCACCCAAAACTCGTAGTCATCGTAATTGGCATGAGATCACCCAAAAACTCATTCTTCTACATCATCTTTAGGATCCTTTCTACACTCTTTTACTCATCACAGATCAAGTGTATATGTTCCTTTTTCACATTTTACATGCTTTTTACATACTTTTATCATATACACGCGTATTTGACTACTTGTCCATTCTTCTCTTTTGTAGGTCCATCCTTATGGGAAGCGGTAGTCACAACATCAATACATCAACAACACATTAACAACACATCAACAATAATCGACAACAATAGGAGGCATAAACATGACATCAACACATACGCTCTCACCCTAGGGTCATTTTCATCACTTTTTTTGCACTTCCTCCTCTTTAGCATCCACGCTTCACATTTTTATCACTCCACACTTTTTTTCTCTTGACACACTTTTCGCCATCGATCTACATGGTTATCAGGTACGCATCTATTATCTACTTTATGTTATTGAGATTTCACTCAACAACATAAAGTGGGGGAAAATGTAGACAAAAAATCACACACTTTGGGTATCTATCTAGTCTTGATCACATACTACTATTCATATGATTCATAAGTAAGAAAGTACTAATTAACCAATGTTTTTGGCCAACTTTGCTTGCTTTTTGTTTCCTCTATTGAATTTACACTTCTTCTAGCCCAGTTTGTCTTTTCACACTTTGACATTTCTCACCTTGGACACTTTAGCGCCTAGTTAGAATGCCAGGTGCTAAGCGCTTTGTCCCCTTTGGGCTCCTTGACCTCTTTGTACTTTACTCACATATTTTAGGCCCTTTCTAGCCATTTGGGCATCTTATCTTTTTAGTAGTAAATATTTTTGGGGTTAATCTATGAAATTCAAACTTAGGGAATCATATAAATATAAAGTTATGTGGAAATAATAAAGGACCAAACACTAAGCATTAGTTATCACCACCTAAGGTTGTATTCAAAGGCTATTCAGGAGCATTCAAGTATCCATTCTAGCATCCATTCAAGGGTAAGGGACTACATTATTCTACATACACTTCATAGGAGGGGAAGTTCATTATATTCCATGCACACATCTATTTACATATTCTACATCTAACTATTGTTTGCTATTAAGTGCGACACGCACAAGAGCCAACTAGAGCACGATTCTGCACACACATACATAAATAAATTGGATATGAAATGTAGTGCAACACTCATTCGTAAGATCACTTGTTTTATAGTTGAGGACAATCTGACCCTCATTTGCATTATTTTCTTTTTGGGATTTAATGCGCTTTTGAGGGTTTTGCAGGTGAAATCTTTATTGCAGGTTATCAACGACATCAATGAACTTGGTGTGACATACTAGTGACAAAGATTGAAGGATAAAGAATATCTCGTGACCCTATGAAGGAGGTTTTATGAGGTTTTGGGCATACATATGCGCCCAGAACCAGTCTACATCCCCTGTAGGTGCCCTTGACCTATCTTGGGTGCCCTAGTCTAGGTAGATCGTGCGGTTATAGAATTTTTCAGGCCTTTGTGTGACACTTTTCCCTCTCTGTTTGTCGATGCCGCCACAATGGCATAGTCTAGGATTACTTGTGAAACATCTAAGTCCTTTTATCTCATCTTTGCAAGTAGGGTTTCATTATTCCTAGCTTAATTTGCTTGGGTCGATTTATTTCATTGCATACATGTTTATTAACTACTACATGTTTAGATTAGGAATAATTATATTCATAAATAAATTTTTACTTAATCATGTGTAAATGCCTTATTCCAATAAAAACTTAGTTTTGAAGGCCTAAAGACCTAATTGATACATATGACGAGTGGTTTCAAGGGGTTGTATTAGATTTTAAGGTCTAAAATTTTGTATGGAGTCGTAACTCAATAAAGGGTATCTAGAAAGGTGCTTACTTTCTCTCGAGTCCTTGTGAGTCTCTCAAAGCAATAAGGTTTTCCCTAAATCAAGGTTAGTAGACCCTCGTTTAGGTGAGGAAGATAACCAAATAAAATCAAACTCCTAAACCATTTGCATCACACACGGTGCTAAATCCAAAAATACAATAAAAGGAAGAGGCACTATGAATTTGAGAAAATGCACCAAATATGATAGGTAGCAATGTGAATGTTCCAACTCAAAAACCTAAATGCAACTCAAAAGCATAAATGACTAGTAAAAAAATAAATGCATCATCATAAAACATAGAAAAATCCAAATGAAAACATAATTTTAAATAAACCCACAACAAATTGTCAAAAAGAAGAATTGTTGTGACTATGAGTCACACACTATAAGTGAGAAAATATTCTATAAATGTTCCTACATGTGCCTAAAAAAGAAAATTGGATTGCTAGAGATGAGTGTTTCACCTGATTCTTAGACGTTTCTTTGAAATATTGATGAAACAGATAGGGTAACAGGCGTAGGAGGAATACCTGTTGAAATGTTGGTTGATGGGTTGTTGTGCACATATGACTTTTGAATCCACAACTGATCGTGAGAGCTTCCTTTTGGCTAGGAGGAACTACCTGTAATGGAAAGAAAGACCACCAAAAAGAGTTAAACAATATGTGTAGTGAACTGCCTAGCATGTGCTAGATCCAAGAAGTGTGATACTTCCTAGACGATTGTCAGTCCACTGTTTAAAACAATTTAATGTGAGTAGTAAAATAAATCCAAATGTAATTTGAAATGATTTAGGTATCTCACTTGAAACACAATAAGAAAGATCTAATCTAACATGCTAGGTTAAAATAAGATCTAAAGGTCAAACAATTGGTTATGGGTCTCTCGTAGTCCGACAGAGGTCTCAGGAAGATCACAGGTGAATAAGGGTGATGTGGAATTAGGTGGATAGGTCATTGTTCTGGGTTGTATGCACATATAGAGACCGATGCCGATTAAGGGTGACCAACGGTGGTTGGGTGTAACCGGTGCCGGTTATTGTGAAATTTTGGGAATGCCATAGAATGAGTTTTGGGTCTCCTTTGTGATTGCACCAAGGAATTTGGTTGGTCGGAATGAGGTATTGGGTGGTTTGGGTGGGATTTGGCAAGGTTTTAATGGGTATATGGAGGGGTGAGTATTAACGGAGGTCTGTGGGTGGCCAAGAGAACAAAAGGGTGACAATATAATGACGAAATGAAATGAACCAGAGGAATACAATGTTCCACTTACTTGGATTCTGGTCATGGGTACTTATGAGTGAGGGATGAAGGTACTAGAAAGGGGTTGAATGTTATTGAGGATCACCAAACGTTGGAAAGCTCCTGCATGGGCTGCATGTGCATTCTCTTTTGCTTGGTTGGATCAAATATATCTTTGGGGTGAATGTTGGATGGCTCTTGGATGATTCTTTAGATGCACGTCTTAAAGGAATTTCTTGATCTCCTTCCTTTCATGTGTGTTCTCATTGAAATTCATTCTCAGAAGATGTGATATCTCTCAGGAATCTTCTCAATGTTTTGCCAACCTCCAAAATAAGGTTGTTTTAGGGATTAAAAGGTGACCAACGACGGTTCCAACATAATCGGTGATGGTTAGGGTAACCGCATCGGTTAAGGCATGATTTCCTAGGTTTACTAAACTAGGCGAGATCCTCTTGATTTTCTAGGGATCTTGTGTCATTAACCCATGGATTAGACTGGAAGCATCTTGTAAGCATGCGGGAATGTGGTTAGAGAGAATGTAGGCATTGATTTTTAGGGTTTGGGTAAGTCTTAGTTAGTTATGGCAACTTACTAAGAATAGGTCTTAGGGTGAGTTGGCTTGATGAGGTGTCTAGGTGAGGTGTATGTGTGGATATTATCTAAATTAAGATATTTAAATAATAAATATGGTGAGGATAATGAATTAATTTAATTAAATTAATATTAGTGGGGTGAAGGGGGCCATGGCTAGGTTAATGTGATGAAGGGTGTTTATTTGTCGAGGGACCAAAGGGGAGTGTGACCTAATTTTAGTGTCTATAATGAGTTCTTTACAAATGTGTGTATAAACATTAAATTTGAGGGTGGATTCATTGTGACATAGAGTGGAATCACTAAAAATGTTGGGTGGCGCAAAACTTGAGGAATAAACTCAAAAACTATAATTATTGAATTCAAGATGAAATTTTGACAAAATAATGCATCCTTAATGCCTAAAAAGAGACTCGGTCTATCAAAATTAACAAAAAAATAATATTTGTGAATGTGAGACAAAGGGGCGTGCCCTATGCATGTAAGGGTTAGAATTTATAATCTAATTGGAATGGAACTTATACCTAAAAGGTCCTAGACTAACAATCCTACTCTAAACTTCGTGATAACATTTTAAAGATAGAAAACCATCAAAACATGTATAAACAAGCACATTCCAAACCTCCCTTTGATGTGTAGATGTGCTTCCATTTTGTGGATGTCCACAAACCATTTTTTGCAGACAAAGGAAACATGATTACTAGGAGAGATTTTGATGATGTATGTAGCCTTCCCAAATTGGATTTATCCATCTTTAGTAACCTATAACATCAACAAAAGATTGTTCTCATTTTTGTAAGCTTTTTAATAATAAAATGTTTGTATGACAAATTGACATGTTTGGGGACTGTTTAGGGGTTTCTTATAGATTCTTATTTTGAGATAATAAGTGATCTTAATGTGTGTGGGATAATGGGGAAGTATAATTAAATCTTAGTTAATTAGGATTAGGAGTAATTAAGTAAGATTAATACTCCATGGGGTGTGATGGGAATTAGATAGGAAGAAGGGGATTTAATTAATCATGGAGGAGATGATTAAAAGGTTTCGATTAGATTTTAGAAGCAATTGAAAAGGGAATTAAGGGTAAAATAAAGTGCAATTTTATTAATTAATGAAAATTCATTATTAATAAATGAAGGGATGTCGTATGATTTGTGAAATTTGTATTGTATTAGCATGTCGATTTGGGGTATATATAGAAGAAATCCATGTTAATGTAAAGCGTAAACACAAATATTGCACATTAGACAATATTTAGCCCGGTCTTATACTACTATTTAGAAGGTTCTCAAGTGTACAAAGTACCAATTAATCCCACCTTTTTGCCATCTTTTTTATGTTTTAATTTGTCTTTCCCGCATATTTCCCGATACTTATCCACCTATTTCACAACTTCCCGAGATTCTAGCCCCGATTTCGGGCGCCCTACCTGTCTTAGGGCGCCCCAGGTGCCTGGGTCCTACCTGGGTGCCCCTATCTATGTTTAACCTCTTTCGCTCATTTTTGGGTCACTTCTAGCCATTGGTCTCCCTTATCTTTTCCTCAATTGACATTGTCGGGATTAATTACAAAATCAAACTTAAGAGCCCTATAAATATAAAGCTTATAAGACCATAATGAGGGTCATATGTCATTGCATCCTATCACTACTATCACTCTATCTAGGGATGTATCCATTGCACCATCTCCATCCACATAAGTCCATTCATTCTAGCTAGCAAATTCTGCATCACATCCATTCACACATTCTTAGAGGAAGGATTCTATCTATTATATTCTACATGTTACATCTTCTATAACTATCATAGCTCGCTACTACACAAAGTGCAACTAGCACGAGAGCACCTAGGGCACAACATACACACACTCATCGAACTACATCGAGTGCAGCAATGTGTAGTGCATCACTCAAATGATAAGTCCACCGGTTTGGGAGTTGAGGTTAGTTCGACCCTTTCTTTTTCTTTATGTGTAGGGCATCATTCGGTTCATCCAA
Organism: Taxus wallichiana var. yunnanensis; assembly: GCA_018340775.1. Lineage (NCBI taxonomy): Eukaryota > Viridiplantae > Streptophyta > Pinopsida > Cupressales > Taxaceae > Taxus > Taxus wallichiana. The sequence continues at coordinate 493,645,542 of CM031243.1, read as the reverse complement.
AAATCCAGAGCTGACAGACAGTGCATGGTTTTAGACCTAGTTGCACACTTCCGAACACGCTTCTTAAGTTCCTACCACGTTCACAACGCCTAGAATCTAGACCAGGCACCTGGGCACCCCAATAACCTCCCGGTGCCTGTGTCACTTGAGATAGTCCAGATCTACCCTTTGTAGGGTCCCCGATTGATCCTCTCGCGGTCGAATTTCAGTTTCAAATTTGTGACAACTGCGACAATCTGATGAATCGGGAAGTCATTTCCCTGCTCTCTTCTTGAATTTCGTGTTTTATTTCCATTAGATCAAGTTGTGCAATTACTCTACATTACTTTAGCATATCAATTTGCTGTCATTTATTACTATTTAGCATCTTTATTTACAAGCATTTTAGTCCTCCTATTTAGATTAACATTAGAATCCTAAATCCCCTTTTAGGTACTTTTTTTGTTAATAAAAAATATGTCCAATTTAGAGTACATTCTTTGCCTATTGTTATCACCAAATCACTACACCCTCTGAATGGCTGAATGTGAACAAGATGTTCGGTGTGATTGGGTAACATGGGATCACCTCTCAAGTTGTGGGACTTGGGCTCAGGTGAACCTCCGAAGAAGGCCAACTTCCTCTTCCTAAACTAAGTGTTGTACTACTCCTAGTGTAATAAAATGGTTAACTAGACCATTTTCATGGGTTAAGGGAGAGAGATTTGCAAGAAATAAAACCTATCCTAGAAGTGGTGATGCACCAAGAAAGGGTGTTGCTAGACAAGTTTTTGATCTTCAAAACTGAGAAGGGTTGATTTGAAAAGGGTGAATAGATACACCACATGCCAACTTCACCTACTGCAACATAGAGAGGGTAAACAAAATACCACAGACTATGAAACATGCATTCCCTTGTTGAACCTAATTAGACAAGCAAGTTTTCTTTATTCCAGTGAAAAGGATGAAACTGAGAAGGATGAATGAACACCACAACCCAACCACATACAAGACTTCACTACTAGATAAGAACAGAACTCCCAAAATCTGCAATGGAAACTTGAATTTTTCACAGTGTACCTACAAGCATGAGAAAGGCACAACAAAGTAGATAGAATGATGAAAGGACCAATAATAGTCACAAAACACACACTTTTATTACTTCAATCATGTGCACAATGCATCATTACATTCAAAAGAGGCAATGGTTGCCATTACAATCTTGGAAGAGAGGCTTGAAAGTTCCCCAATCCATAAAACTTGTAGAAAGAGAGAGGAATATGGAAAAGATGTCTAATTGTTCCACCATCTAACCCTTTGGAATGAGCTTCTCCTTTACATTTATAGAAAATCTAGTTTGAAGAGAAAGGATGGAGAAAGCCTAAATTCTAGGGAATGAATAAAGGCACATGATGGCCTACATTAATTACATCACTAATTGCACCACTTAGGAACATTCCATCATGTCTAATAAATTCAAAATTTGAACTTATCCACTATTACTTAAAATAATATTTTTAATAATAAAAATTATTATTTTATAAAAATGAAATTTGATTTTAGTGAGACTTGATTATGTTTTGAAGGGGTTTAAATGGTTAATTGTGCCAACCAGCCTTCGCCAGCGGTTGGCGAGCCCTTTTTGATACATTACACGTGGCCACCTTTGTATTGGTTGACACTTACCTCGCTTTACCAACTCGCAACGTGTTCCCACCTCTTACCGTTTTGATAGGTCTTAGTGGTGACTTGGCTAACCATGTTTTCACCATGACATCTCGTCCCATGTAACTCGACATTACATCGGTTGGTGAGCTTTTTGTTGGCTTTGACCACTTTAGCTTTAAAAGCGGAATAAACTAGCCAACGTGTGCACTGAGACACTACTTTTTTCGCTTGCCTTAGAGGATCAAGTTACTCAAGTAGTCCCAGACTACGCCTTTCTCTCTCGTCTTCTTACCAACTCGCCACGTGCACAAGTGAACCTTTCCAACACCCTTCACCATTTTGACAATGGCTCAGAAGACTTAGTGGGCTGCCCATACAACAGCAAGCTCTTAATATGCCTTTTCACCATGACACGCCTCGTGACTCATCACCGACCCGTAACTCGGCTCTCTGTCGAACATCCCACCGTTACATGGGCCACCGAGGAACATCACATGCCCCTATCTGTCATCCATCCATGAGCTTTTGAGTTGCTGTGTTGGCTGTGCACCAACGGGAAAGTCCTCCTCTCGATCCTTCCCGGTGTGAGCCTACTCACCCCGACCTGCTCTCTTTCACCCAAGTCCATCTCAAAGCACTGCCTTATGCCATCTGGTAACCGCATCACATGCGGGTGATACTCTGCTTCCTATCGATCCATCCTCACCACCATGTATTACATTGAAGGGAGGCGTATATCTGAAACACCCGTCGTGCTCCATGTTATTTGATGACAAGTTCCTATTAGCATCATCGAACTACTTCCTTTGATTGATTTCTCATGGTCGCATCACCACGTGAACCATCCTCGTCCACTTCACCGAGTCTCGACTCCACTCCGCATCCGTGCTTTGGCGCACTCCGATACATCTATGTGAGCACTAATTCTGTGAGGAGCTCGCCACACTTGTGCCCACCCACTTCTCCTCCGTTTCGACCTCCGAATCTAGTCTCACTCCATCACGCCTCTTAGTTTCCCCACATGAACTGCTTCTAAGGACGTGCCACCAAAGGTCTCCCCAACTTCACTTAACTCTGGAGTCCCACCGCTGATCCACGATGCACACTTTGGACATACTCCCAAGGGGTAGAGTATATCTCCAAGGTCTGAACACCCCATCCTCTCGAATGTCCATCTACCCAAAACTTTGTTATGCTGCCATGCTCACTGGCTCTTTAGGCATGCGCTGCACGCAAGGCCTCTGTCGTCTGAGGTCTTCATGCTTCAAAACTCCCGCTCTGCGCTCACCATGAGTTGCCCGGCTCGCTCACGCGTACACCTAGGTAAGTTCTTCGCTCCACACCTTGCATTCCTATGGGCTCACCACAAAAAACCTTACACAGACCTCCCTCGTGGCATGATCCTTTCATATTCCCCATGCACAACTCTTACTCACTCCATAGGCCTCAAGAGGATTGCGTTGGTATCCATGGAACTTCCCGAGAGGTCACCCATTTATGCCCAACATCCATTTCCTTCCACCCATTTTCAGCTGGAACTTAGCCCAACTCGCCCCGAGATCTTTTGTCGCACACATCTTGCCAACTCACCTACTTGGCGGGTTGGCCCCGATCTCCACTTCTCTCATGATGAATTGTGGCGCCATACACTTTATCCTTGGGGATGCGGTTGAGCTCTCTTTTTGGGCATATCCACGCCATCCCGTATAGAATTCACCACCATGTATTACATTGAAGGGAGTCCATGTTATTTGACGACGATGTTCTTACTTCCTTTGATCGATTTCCACGGCGCATCACTTGATAACTCCGTTCGATGCTTAATTTGTGGGACGTTCACCCACCTCGAAAAATGTCTTGCATTGCGATTGACAAGCAACTTCATAACGAACAAACTCCTTATGACATCGCTCAAAATTCGGTCCATCTACCCAAAATTTCAAACACACCACGGATCTCTTCCCATACTCGGGTCTCACCTTACCACATTTTCCGTGGGCCGACAATTACACAATCCCCACGTCGGCTTGGATAGGATATCCATGGAGCCCATCCATTTCCTCCCTTATGGAATTTGGATCTTGCCAAACTACTGCTCAACATCCCACTTCTTCACGATGAATCCCACCATACGCTTATCCTAGTGGAATCCACTCCATAGCATGTCATCTTACCAATGTACCAATTTGGTGAATTGGCTTTCCCATGATCACTCAAAATTGTCAGAGCCTTACCTTCGCTCGATAATTTTTCTTCTCGATTCCGACATTCGAGATCCAAACTTGCTATTCCTCCCCCGCAACTTTAGATCTTGGCCACCAGTGACCGTTCCCAGAGCCTCCGAGCCTTGCTTGCGATAACCATTTTCCCCCCAACTTCCCACCAACCCGAGCTAAACCATTTTTCCCGAGTCACTCGATGGATCTATTGATGAACTCGAACCCAACTTTTCCTCTCGTGTGTTTGATCACAAATTGTCAATTAGCTCGGCACTCGATTCCTATCATCCAACTTACCGCTTACAACATCCTTTGAGCCATATATATCTGGGATACTCTCGAGCTCATACTGAGCACCTTACTACTTCACACCATTGAGTCCTCCACAAGCCTTGATAGTCTGGATCTTGGCCGAACTCATCACTTATCATGAATTTAGCTTGTCATCATGTCGGGTCATTCATTCTTACCTTTTTCGAGTCATTCTAACAACTCGCTTTGATGATAAATGCTCATATTATGAGCTCGACATCCATTTCCACTTTTGACTCAAGCTATTCATCATCTTCATACGCAATGGATGCGACCACCCTTTCAAAAATCCTTCCCACCGACCTCACTAAAGATGAGATCTCATGGATTATCGGGGTAGAGTTTCTACGAGAATATTTCCTCTACACATCTTTGCACCGTCATGCCAATCGTGAGCTCGATGTTGATCCACTCATTACTTACGTCCTTACTCGACTCGACGATGTCGAGCTCACCCTATGCCATTCTCTAACCCAAGATGAGCTACTCCCACTGTGACAAATTACCTTCTGTTCCATCCTCCAACATGGAATGCAACTCAAATACATTCCATGTGATTGATGGTTTTCTCTTAGCCGAACTACTTGGTTTTTCATGTTCCACTTCCTATAGTGAGATCCATCCAACTGAGCTCTCTCAAGATCTCTTCTCCGATTCGTTCCAAATACCTCGTCCGGGTTCTTTCATGAGCTCTTAACATTGATACTCCATGGCTCGGCCTCCTCTAGCACACTCTATTTTTGAGTTCTATTATGAGCTCACCTTTTCTAACAAATGAGATCAATGAGCCCTTATCTGAACCTTGAAATGGTGAGACGATTTATCTCAACCTTCATGTCTCAGCATTTTGCACTATAACTTGGATCCACACACTAGTCGAGCTCCAATTCAATGTCTCGTCGACTCAATGTAGCGAGCTAGCACTTCACCCTTGCCCCATATTTGTGTAGCCCGAGCTATTTCATTTCCCGGGGGCACCTTCAATGACCTTTGTGAGGAATTTTAACTCAATGCATCAAATTGTTTGTATTACTTGACCCTACACTTTTAAACAAGCATGTATGAGCTACAATAGAGCTCGGTTTCACCTTTCAACACACATTAGCTCATTTGAGCCGCTTTCGTGAGCTATTTTCAGCTCATCGCCCACCTGACCCTCCAAAATGATTTTTACCCTGATTTAGATTATCTGGGATTACTCTTGAAACCAGAGGGTCATGGAGACCTAGCAAGACCCCTAAAACATACATTATCAATTTTGATGATTTTTTCTCAAAATGCCTCAAAATGTTTCATAAAGACGTTTTCCAATCTCAAGGTTCAATTGGATCCTGTTGTCCAATTTTGTGCCATAGGGAAAAATTGGATAACACCTACCTCACTAATTATTGCACCATGTATACCAAATGAGTTTACTTTGAGACTTGTTTATGAAAAGGGGATTAGTAAAGTTATATATCCTTTTCATTTCATGTCAAATAAAGATTTCATTTCCTTTCCATTCCGAATTGACCTCGTATTTATCATCTCTACCTTCCACTGAATTAAAGTCTCCACCAACGTACCTTACAAAATTACACAAATTGGAGGCCATCTAATTACAAATCTCGGTTCATTATCTATAATCGTTAGGGGCATAGCTAAATCAAAGACCAAATTGCTTGATCATTTTATTTCAACGTAATCCATATGAATCAATTACATGGAGAAAATGATAGAACTAGTCACCTAATAAATCTATTTAGGGTCAAACATCTCGAAGAAGATCCCCATTTCCCTTAGGATGTGTTATAAAAAAAGTAGCACCCTAGGATGTTTGGTTATGGATCCCTACTTTTTGCTAACATGGGACCATCTCTCAAGTTGTGAGACTTGCGAACTTGAGATGGTCCTCCGAAGAAGGTCAACTTCCTCTTCCTAATCCTATTTTACACTACTCTAATGCAAGAATTGTTTTTATCTAAACCTACACTAACATTTCAAGGAGACAACTGGATAAAGGATTGCATGAATTGAAAGAATTCCTACACTAGAAGTGGTAATGCACCAAAAAAAGGGGTTGTTAGACAAATTTTTCCGCCTCCAAAATGGAGAAGAATGCACTTGGAGAGGGTGGACATGCACCACATACCAGATTACACACAATCACCATTCCCAAATAAACATAAAACACCCAAACCTGCCCAATGAAACAAAGAAAATGCACGTATCCTATAAGCATAATGAGAGTCTAGTGAAAGTAATAAAAATGATGCAAAGGATAGACAAACAAATCACAAAACACCATTTTTATTACTTCAATAGGATGCATAATACATCATTTTAGCGGGAGGAGGCAAGAAATTCCATTACAATTTTTAGGAGGAAGGCTTGAAGCCCCAAAATTCACAACAACCTAGCTGAAGGAAAGAAAATGGGTGCATGAGAGGAGGAAAATGGCTAACCCCTTAAAACATACAACCCTTTTTCAATTTATAGAAGAAATTCTAGCATGAGGGAGAGGAATTCAAATTTTTAGGCATGAGATCACCCACAAGGGGCACCATGCCTTCTTACATCATGTTATGGGAGCCCTTGATGTTTCCCATGCCTCATGTACCCTACTTTGGAAGGAAGAATGTGAGCCCATACCTTCATTTAATTCATTTTGTACTTGGGTTTGACTTCCATGGTCTTGTGACTTCACCTCCATTTTCTAGTTAAAAACTCACTAAAATCCAAATTTTATGGCTTCATGTTGTAGGGCTCTGAATTCCCTTTAAGACTATAAATTTGTGTAAATCTAATGATCTGGGAGGAAGTTGTGATCATTTGAATGTGGGTTGCATTTTTGGTCTCGAGCTCCATTCACCCAATGAGCTCTTCTACCAACTCGTCATTTAATTTACCTACCTTGCCATTCATTTCCCACCTAAATCACCGGTCAACTCGGTGATTGACCCAAATCTTTAGCTTAGCAAATGTTTTGATTCAAAACAAGATTCATATTGCATCGACATATGGCTCACTAAATTTGCATTGTGTTGTTGCGCTCCCCGATCTGCTTTTGCTTAACCCGCCAACACAACACTCCATGCACATCAAGCCAACTAAGCTCCTTATCATTCGGTTTGGGGCATGAATGCATCTTCATCACCTCCTAAGTTGTCGCCCCACGCGAAAACTTGGCTCCTACTTCCGACTTGCCAAAGTTTGATGATCCCCCATGCTTCATGTTCACCGTCATAAACCCCGAATGAATCCTCAATCGCCGAGCTCCCACCATGTTCCGTGGGCATGGAATCCGCTCAACATTCTACACTCCCCACCGACTTCCATGTACCATGCCGGTGTATCTTTGATCTGGACTGACGTGACCTCCAACTTGCTCTCTCGGCGTGTTCACCACCCAACTCGGTACCCAGAGCCCCTTTCCTTATCGCGATCCGTTTAACCTCTGGCTCACTGAGTTAGCTCGATGAGCCAACTCACCCCGACACCAACAAAACCTCTAGCTCACCGATCAAATGAGCTCCCACTACCGAGTTGTGTCTCGTGTCCCGCATCAACCTAACTCACTTGAGTTACGGGCTCTTGAATCGCCGATGAGAATGAAGTAAGTATCATCCATTGCACCAAATAACATTATTCTTTCTCTTATAAAGTGGATTTAGATGTAGTCTTAAGAACTATATAACTTATTTAAGATTAAATGTAGAATATATTTGATCTATCTTTGAAAAGTCCATTGCAATCTGAATGTTTTCATTTCCTAATATTTCTTGTAAGTTGGAATGCAATATTGTGTATGAGCAGGTCATTTGATCTCTTAAATGTATTACAACAAGTATAGCTAAGAGCACATGACTCACAAATATTGCAGCATTCATAAAGCTAGGAGTGCATGACTCACAATATAAAGAGCACATGACTCAATTAGTGCACCGACGCAAGACTCGGGTGTAGGACTCAATTAGTGCACCTTTGGAGCAAGACTCACCTTTGCATTAATATAGGACTCACAAAATCAACACAAAATTACTGCACTGAAATTGTAGAACTCTAAATGAGAATATGAGAGAGGTTTTTGTTCCTCTTATTGTTAGGAGGAAAATATCTCTCCATTTTTATACAACAATAATAATTTTGAAGATATCAACATTTGAAGAAGAAGGTTTTCAAGCGCAATACTAGCAAAACCAACAGAATAATCACTCTAACTAAAATTATAGAACTCCAAATGGGAATCGAGAGAGGTTTTTATTCCTCTTATTTCTAGGAGGAAAAAAATCTCTCCATTTTTACACAACAATAATAGTTTTGAAGATATCATCATTTGAAGCAGCAAGTTTTCAAGTGCAGGACTCACACATGCAACATCGATTCACTCTAACCAAAGTTGAAGATCTCCAAATGAGAATATAAGAGAAATTTTGTTCCTCTTATTGTTAGGAGGAAAAACCTCTCTCGTTTTTACACAACAAAAATAATTGAGGAGATATCTTCATTTTAAGTTTTAATAAAATAAGGTTGGAGAAAAGTAAATAAGATAAAAAACACGAGTTCATTAAGAGGAGTAGGTCTCGCTTCCCATTTGCTAATCAATTTTTGGTTCACACGACTTGTGGATAAAACAACTATTAATTCTCTCTCATTTATCAACACAAATGAGAAATTCAAGATGTTTTGGAAAGCTTACAACAAGGAGCACCAAACCCTAAAAGGTTTGAAGATATTCTTCCAAATAAATTCACAATAATGATCAGAAAATCAGGGATGAGAATATGGCGAGACTGTCATGTTGAAAGATTCAATCATGCAAGAGAAAACTTAACAAATGAAAATAAATAGTTAAGTGCACGTGGAAGAGATGGTTCAATCTATAATATTTTATTAATTCTCTTCCACGTTTATCTCCTTGTCATATGGAAGAAGTAGTCAAGTGCAAGAGGAAGAGGTAGTTCAATCTAGAGTTGTAGTGTTTGATTAGATCTCTTCCATATTTGTTTCCTTGTCAAGTGGAAGAATAAGTATTACAATCTAAAGTTGTAGTGTTTGATTAGATCTCTTCCATATTTGTCTCCTTGTCAAGTGGAAGAATAAGTAGTACAATCTAGAGTTGTAGTGTTTGATTAGATCTCTTCCATATTTGTCTCCTTGACAAGAGGAAGAAGAAGTAGTTAAATATGAAGTTGTAGTGTTTGAATAAAATTCCTTCCACATTTATCTCATTGTAAAGTGGAAGATGTAGTCAAGTTTTGCCCAAGATTATAGGTAGGTAGTTCTATAATCTTGGAATAGGGATGAGTTATAAATATCTCTCCAAAGCACTCAATGTAACAATGGTATGAAATGGATGATTTTTGTAACATCATTTTTGATTAATAAAATCCACAATTTTAGTATTTTAGCAATAGTTTCTTTTTAATTTTCTTGACCCAAATATGAGGGAAGAGCAAGGGCCCACTCTTACCCAAGGAGGAGGATGATTTATTGTTTTGTTAGAATAAATCTTTGTTGTTTTGTTCTGCATTGTGTGTTTTATTTTACTTTGTTTGTGAAGCTTCACTTTTATTTATTTGTTGTTATTTATTTATTTTTAGTTATTCATTTTGCTTTGATAGATCAAATTTATTTTCTGTTATTTATTTTGATTTTTAAATTAGATTTACTTTTAGTAATTTATTTCAGTTATTTAGATTAGATTCATTTTCAGTTATTGAATTCTCTTTAAATCATTTTTAGTTTTAGATCAAAGAATTGTAAGATCATTGTTTCTTTTAGCCCCTTTTGTAGATAGCCGTGGACACTACTTGATTTTAACATTCTTTATGATTAAATGATGAGGATGTGCAACGACCCTCGTCACTCACCACCGCCAATACAACGTGAGTTGGTCGAGCTTGTTTTCCACCCGACCCCCTTTTTGCACTCGTGAGCTCGTTGAGCTACTTTTAGCTTAGCCCCCCTTCCTAAGCCATTTGAGCATTTTAATCCATTGTTCGCATTTTTCTTGGAATTTTCTCAAATTCTTTGAACTAGAGGTCATGGAAGGGGAATGTGGCACTTTAACACCGATTTTCCTATTTTCCCATTTTTACTCATTTTTGGCCGGATGTGGACCTCGAGGTCTCGTTTTCACCCTGAAGCGGAGCTCTTGAACCTAATAACCCAAAAGAGGAAAAAATGGTTTGATTGAATCTTCTCGAAGCACCAAATGCTTTCAAAACCTTGAAATTCACATGTAACCCCATATTCTCATGTGGTGGTCCTAACCAATGCCTAGTTCTAACTATCCTCTGTTGTCCATTTTACGCGGGGAGGTAAAATGGATAACATAAGGCTTAGTAGAAAAATGTATTTTCTTTGGCCAAATGTATTTCAATACAAATTCAAGGGTAGTATCGGTATCTTTAACTTCTTAAAGAAGTAGGAAGTGAAGTTTCTCCCTAAAGTTCATAAATTATTGACAATATTTCTTCTATTATGGGTTTTCTAAGTGATGAACATTCGAAAGTACTACTTTTGTGGAGGACATAACTAAATTAAATTTTAGATCACATGTGTAAGAGGTGTGACACATCCCTTACTTTGGTAGAGTCTATTGAAGCATTTAGGCATTATATTCTCCATATCCTTTTTTGGCCTCTTTTCCTCTCATTGGCGGGTTGGGGTTTCTCTTTTTAACCTCTTTAACGTTGGGGACATTAATTTGATAGATAGGATACTTTTTTCAGTTTCAAGTCTCTTAAATCTTGTTGTTGGCTTCAAAAAAGCCATACCTTTTCCCAATTGTATAAGTGTCTCTTTTCCTTGTAAAGTTGAAGACAAATATATGTCATCCAATACTCTTTGGCTCTGGGGTAGAGGAATAATTTAAGGACATATCAAACCTATCGCTAATCAAGACATATTTTAGGAGATCATTGCAAATGATACGAGGATCCACAAGCTTATTTTGGATCAATGAGTATAACAATATACTTGTTAAACTATCTATTTTTCCTTTTTTTTTGCAAAGGACGAAGCTTCATCAAAAGTTATAGTCAGTACGAGGAAATTACTACAAACAAGGGGAATTGAGCACATGAAGAGAAAAAAAGTCATTTTTGGATATGGGGGAGGATGAGGGGCTATAACGGAGATGGGGTGACAATGAGAGATTAATGGAAAGTGAGAATGAGACACCCATCAAAGTAGAATCGAGAGATGAGGGGAAGTTGGGGACAATGGAGAGGGTAGGGTGGAGTTTTTAATCGGAAGACAATCTTCCATAAAAATATCACCCACTAGGGTTCTCGTCAAGTAACTGCCACACTCTCTATATTATCTCTCCCAAAAACACGAGATGCCTTTTCAACATGAGGAAGGATAGGGAAATGATTTTTCATGTGGACATCTTTGCTATAGAGAAAACATGAATTTATGCTATTTATCCCAACAATAGGGCACACAATTTTTATTCTTCAAATTCATAATTAGGGTTTCGAGTGTTTCAACAAGTTTCATATAAATGAGAACCCTATCATTCATATGAGCTAGAGTGACCTTGTTATCTTCCAATCGTAAAACTTCAACTATTGGCTTAAGCACTTATAACAAGAAGCTCCATAATTGAGGCATGAAATTATGAATTTCAACCCATATAGGCAAAGGTAATGAGAATAATTTCTTGGCGAGTCCCAATTTGGGGTTTTTAGCGGATCATTAGATTTGAAAATAAATTACCCCATGTTAAAAGGCCTCCTAATGGCCCTTCTCTACATATTATAGTTCTTAGAAAAGGAACAATAAAATACCTTTCTACAACATTCACAAAAATTTACATAATCTCCATTTTTCCTCCATATCCGAATTTAGGCGCTATCAAATAATTTTCTAGAAGGCAAAGCATTTTAAGTAAGGCACACAAACAAAACCCTGCATCCTTAAGCCTATTTTTTCCGTTAGAATATCCTTCGTCATTTCTTCATCTAGTAATAGAAATAGAGTTGTAGATAGGGCCGGGACTTACCTTCCTTGTCTCGTTGTTTGTCTTTGACCTCTCCTCTATTATGCATAAAATGTTTCTTTTGAATACTTGACTACTTCTTTTGCTCATAATATCTTATAGAATGATTTCTTACGTTCTTGCTTAAAAGAGACTCATTTAGGATCTTAATATTCTCTCTTCATTTGAATTTGCTCCCTTTGTCTTTTCATTATCCCCCTTTCCTTCTCTCCCAAGAGTATCATCTCAATTATTCTTTCCATGGGGTAATTTTTTTTTACAATAACATTCTTTGTACAATTTTCACAATCACTCTTAAGCATTAATGAATATATTATCTCTCTAATTTTTTCCAGCACAACCGCCAAGGTAGGGAAAGTGGAGACAAGGACACATAAAACAAGACAAAATACTTTACTCTAAGAAAGGAAAACCACAAAAAGACATGAAAACCCCATACTTTAACAAATATAATTGGGAACCATTAACACTAAGAAAGGAACAATAACGCACATACAACTAAGGGGACAAAGAAAACCAAGAATGCTCAAGAAGGAAGAGAGTGAAGTTGCTTTAATAGAGGATGACTATTCATCTCCTCACATCTAGAGCTCTAAGTTCTATATCACATTTGCAAAAAAAAACATTATATCCTCAACTTTCTAATGAATTCACCAAAGAGAAGTGTGTTTAAATCTATGTTTGTACTCTTAGCTCACAAGACATGCAATGAAAATGCGCGCATTTTCAATCATTCTGAACCAGAGCTCTCCGTACGCGCTCACCAAGCGGCAAGTACTGCTGCCTAGGCTTACCAAGGGCGCACTGAATACGGATAGTTTTGGGCACAGTTTTCTATATATTTTTGAAATATTCAATCAAATCAACCTAATAAAACACGCCACGTAATAACAGTTTGCAGTACAGTTTATATTATATTGCCACCTGTCAAAATCATGTACTCGCATTTTTGCTTTGACATTCCCTCCATGTGCGCAGGCCGGGGTAAATAGCCCGCTGCTGTCACCAAATTGGACCCTGCCCTCGCTCGCCTTTTTGTTCATGTGCGCGGGTCTCTATCTCTTTGAGAGTGAGTGTGAGTACTGGTTGCGAGAATACGCTGCCATTAATTTGGTTGCGTCATCCCGAGTGCATCATATCTATATAAAGATAACGATGACCCACCTTAAAAAACAATTGAAGACTACTTTCCCAAATAGACTTCCACATAGTTAAAGTAGAAAACAAGTAAAATAGCATTAAAAAAAATACAATAAATAATGTTTTTGGATTATTTCTTAAAAATAAACTCTAAATATAGGAACAAGTAGTTAAAAATAAAACATTATAAAATAAACAAAATTTTAGAATAGGAATTAAAAAGAAACCGCCAATTAATGAAAAAGATGATTTTGACACGCAAACATAAAATAAAAAAGATGGACGCGACCGTGAAGATTAAAGGGCGGACACTTTTAGAAAACCTTTGACGAAACAATAAAACAAGATAAACCCAAAATTAAATATTAAACCCGCGAATAGTTTGTTACCACGTCTTAGTCACGGAGAAACTAACTACGGTTAACTCGCCGGTTGCGGCAATCAGGGGAAATCTATAGTGGAAGGACAAGAATTTATCCTCGAATTTCGCGTAAAAATCGTAATAATTATAGATTCAGGCGGTATTATCTGGCCTTCGAAGGCGGTATTCTAGACCCGAAAGGCGGTTTTCTGGTCGCAGGAAGGGTTCCGGTTTTCTCTATCCTTCTGAGAGCGGTTTTAGGGTTTCGAGAGATCTAGGGTTCGAATCTCGGGCATGGCTGTTGGTCGTTAGAATAATTAGGCATATGAGGAGATTGCAGTGATTTGTATTTGTATGTGTTTATGCGGGAAAAGAAAAGTGCAGAGGTTCGCCATGAAGAAGAAGCTCGTCACGCGAATTCCAGCGGTATGGACTTTTCCACGATTTTTGGTTTTTCGTTGTTCGTATTTTAGTTTGCAAATAGATTTGCTTTGTAGGAAAATCTCAAAGTGTTGGAATGAGATGCTAGATCAGGGTTGTAATAGAGGCCTTGTTCAGTTTTTCTGGTCAATTCTTTTGTTTTGGTGTGAAATTTCAAGTCATTGGAAAGTTCGGGTTTTAATTGAGGCCTGCTCAGGTATTTTTGCCAATTTCGTTTGAAATCTCAAAGATATTGGAAAGTTACGCTGTATTAGGGTTTGAATTGATGCCTTGCTTAGATATCTGCCAATTATTTTTGTTTTTGTGTGAAATCTTAATGATTCGGAAAGTTACGATGGATGAGATTTGATTTGCAAATTTATTTGCTCTGGTGTAAAATCTTTGAATCTCAAAGATAATGAAAAGTTAGGCCATGTTAAGCTTTTTATTGGCTTTTCTTTCAGAGTTTTTGTCAATTCATTTACTTTGGTGTAAAATCTCAAAGATGTTGAAAAGTTTGGCTAGATCAGAGTTTTAATCACAGGGCCTTTTTAATATTTTTTTGTCAATTCGTTTGCATTGATGTGAAATCTCCAAGTATTGGAATGGACTGTTGAGCTCGATTAGGATATTAATTGAGGTCTTACATAAATTATTTTTCCTTGTTTTTGTATTTTTTGGGTTGATTTCATTAGAAAGTAAGGCGAGATTAGATTTTTAATCGAGATTCTATTCAGAATTTTTTTTTTCAAATTTTTATGACGTGGTGTAAAATATCAAAGATATTAGAAAGTAAGCCTATAATCACATTTTAATTGGGGTGTTAGATGTATACTTTGCGAATTCATCTGGGTAAAAATTTCAAAGGTTGTAGAAGGATAAGCATATACATAAGGTTTGTGCAGTTGTAAGGGGACATTTTTTAATTTGTTTTGTTTGAAAATTATTTAACTTTTCTTCAAAATCCGGAAAGTTATCATCCTATCTTACGTTTTCTCCTCTCTCTTTTGAATTATGTTTTTAAATAGTGATGTATAAAATATGCATTCTTATGTAGAAAGTTATTCTATTTATTAAACCTTTTTCTATTCTATTTTGAATATTTTTTAAAATAATGATGTAACAAAGATGCACCCTTGTCCTAAAAGTTGATTTCTAACCTTTTATCTTCTCTAATTCGATTTAGATTTCTTCATAATTATTTAATTAGCACGCACTCTTTTTCTTATCTTTTATATCTTGTAGATCATAGTTGGTTTTGTTTGTTTCTGTATTAGATGGTATACCTTGGATGAAAGACTGAAGCACTATTATCAAATTATTGAGTATCTTGAAATTTTGCTTTGTAGCGTGGGCATATAAGCTATTAGTAGAGCACCAAAACTCTATCACAAAGCAAAAGAACAACACCTTCCATGAAATCTGGAAAATTTCCTTCACTTGCGAAATTTGATTATCTCTATAACACTTGGACCATTCCTATTAGCATCTGATGATTTCGACACAGAATAAGTTTGGTTGAATTCAGCCCAGAAGCTCTCCAACTTGTTGATTACTCACATCCTTCTTTCATCTGTTTTCAATTCCATAATTTCCTCTAGTATGGTAAGATTCTTGGAACCCTGCTCTAGCTGCTTAAGTGTTCACTCCTGATCCTAATTATCTCTTCTGCAAGCGGTGCCAAATTGACTTTTATCTGCTTGAGAAAAACTACAGTTTAGCTTCTTTTCTCCTACAAAAATGCTATTTAAGCTCCTTCGGATTATTTATGGTTCATGAATTGCTATTTTTAACACCTGCAAGGAAGCCTCCATATTGAGATTCGGATTTACTAATCAGATCAATCACTGATCATGCAATGTAAATTTTGATGAATTGCAATCTCTAACACTGCAAATCAATCCTTTTTTATTGACATTTGTAATATTTGAAAGTTTCTCAATCTTCCGAAGCTGCAAATGATTTCCATTCTTGCTTCTGTATTATAATGCTTTCTATTGAGAGATCAAATTTATTTGTTAGTAAATCTACATCATTTGCAAATCTTCCCTGTAAAGGAAAAATAAAATCAATTTTGTTTCTTTATTTGGCTTATTAATTAGCTAATTTAATATTTTTAGATATTAGGCAATTAATATTCTTAGTATCTTTTAGCCTATTAAATTAATTAGGATTTTGAATCATCTAAGACTAATTCCAACCATTAATCTAAACCAATATCAATTTTCAAAACTTGTGGAATCCTTTCGTTTGCAGGCTTATTATTATTATAACTACTATCTTGATTAGCATGACAGTGAAAATAACTTCATCAATCATTGATGAAAATTTCCTTCCTACATGCTCTCTCTATGTTGTTCTGTTAGACTCACCATTGCAGTTAGATTCAAAAGCCTCTTCTCAGGTATTCTCCATTTTATTATTTTTCATCTTATATGTCCCTCAGAGACTTACCAGTATCAGGGAAAAATATAAAAGGTTACGAAAAATAGTTAAGGGTTAATTTCATTAGTCATTAGAGTTCTATTTTTTCTTGTTTCTGATGATGGTTTTTATTATAACTTAGAATTTTAAAATTTAAATCTGGGTTAAATTCCCCAAAAGAGCACGTCAATATATTTGTTTAGGGCCCATTTCCAGGCATGAAAGGCACAGTTTTTGTTAGTGCATTCGGCTTGTTAAGGTCCAATTCTAAATCTGGAGTTGCTTCTGTGAGACTTGCAACCCCTTCCTTGGCCTGCACTTTAATTCCTAACTGTGTGTGCCATGAAATACTGAAATAAGGATCAGAACAATGCAGA